>PVJS01015282.1:0-28507 GCA_004027185.1 Glis glis
CTCTCTCTCTCTCTCTCTCTCTCTCTCTCTCCCTCTCTCTCTCTCTCCCTCTCTCTCTCTCTCTCTCTCTCTCTCTCTCCCTCTCTCTCTCTCTCTCTCTCTCTCTCTCTCTCTCTCTCCCTCTCTCTCTCCCTCTCTCTCTCCCTCTCCCTCTCCCTCTCCCTCTCCCTCTCCCTCTCTCTTTTTCATGGTACTAGAGATTGAATCCAGGGGCTCTCCACCACTGAGTTACACCCCCAGCCCATTTCATTTTCTATTTTTGTTTTTTATTTTTTTTTGTGGGTACTGGGGATTGAACCCTGGGGGGCATCCTTCCTCTGAGCTACACCCCGACCCTATTTTATTTTTAATTTTGAAACAAGGTCTCACTAAGTTACTGAGTGCTGGCCTCAAACCTTTGATCCTCCTGTCTCAGCCTCCCAAGTGCTCGAATTATAGGCATATGCCACCGCACCCGGCTCCCTCTCTATTTTTATCAGCTCTCAACTAGCACAGGTAACAATCACTGATTACTCTTTCTTCTAGCTCTCATTTTTGCCTATTATTTTTCATTCTTTTTGCATGAATGTAGTGAAGACTTTCATTTGTTTTTTGTGTGTGTGTGTATATATATATATATATCAAGGGCATTCTACCTCTGAACTACACCCTCAGCCCAATTTTTTATTTTTTTATTTTGAAACAGGGTCTCACTAAGTTGTGGAGGGCCTCACTAAGTGGCTGAGGCTGGCTGCGAACCTGTGATATTACTGTCTCAGTCTCCCAAGTACTGGGATTACAAGCATGCGCCACCACACCCAGCTTGAATCTATATTTATAAACAATCTCCAAGCTGCCCTCCACCCAACTGCTTCCTGATACTACTTCCCGAAGCTTTCCATAAAGCACCATCCAGATCGTGAAAATCTTATAATTGGATACTCATTACTAATAGGATAAATTCCAAGCTTCAAAGCAAAAATGTTCAACAGAGCTATGGAGAGTTGGCTTTTTTAATCCCTCAGTTCATTTATATATTTGATATCATGAACATTCTGAATAATAATTTTATAGTTTAATAAAAATAATGATATAAGTCAGTTAGATAAATGCATTTGAAAGGTAAAAATTTCAGTGAACTGGTCAACTGTATCATTCATAATGATTTTAAAAACATATCCCAATTAAGCCAAAATACTCTTTGCAATTCTATCCATATTAACACTGAAAATAAAATGGTGTGTGCTATTTATTTTACTCTCTCTCTTTGCTAAAAATTTGAGGCTTCCATGAACCAATACTATACACAGATTGGGTTTTGACTTTTAAAAATTTACCTAAAATTACTAGAAAACAGAAGTGTACGTGATTATTAAATGAAACTTGATGATTCTAACAACACTTTGGAGGGATTGAATAATTTATTATGATAAATTCACTGGCCTATAAAGAGCTGCAATATTTAGTGTGCCTTTCTGGTCTGAACCATGTTCTATCATCTCAAACCCTTAGGTTGGTATTTGTTTTATCTTTTAAACCTGCCAGCTTTTATATAATGGCATTAACACTGATGATAAGAACGAATTATTTCCACAGAAACATTTTTATAGATGCCAATATGTAATAGGCTCAGAATAGTCACAAATACATATAGAAGGTGGATATTTCTTTCAGTTTTCCATGATAACAGGCTTTTCATTGCAAGTACATAAATACTGAACAGTGTAATTTTTGTGTGTGTGTGTATGTGATACTGGGGATTGAACCCAGGGGCATTCTACCTCTGAGCTACACCCCCAGCCCTTTTTAATTTTTATTTTGAAACAGGGTCTCACTGGGTCGCTGAGGGTCTCACTAAGTTGCTGAGGCTGGTCTCCAACATACAATCCTTCTGTCTCAGCCTCCCAAATACTGAGATTAAAGAGATACCATGAAGGTATCTCGTAAGCTGGTTACATTTAGAAGATTTTCTAACTTTTAAAAATAAACATCAGATCATTTTGCTATACTACTAAGCTCATTGCTTCAAACTTACTGCACAGCCCGTTGTCACAGTGATCAGCGCAACTTGCACAAGGCGTTCCTCTCTTGTAAGGGAAGTTTTGTCGTTGAATAATATTACCACTGAAATGCAAAATGTCAAATAGTTTTTTCTTTTTCTTTTTAGTTTACACTCTAATGTTACCATCCATTACCAAATACATATGGATATTTATTAAATGTTTTTAATTATATCGAATAACCAAAAAAATAAACCTAATATCCCTTAAGCATATTCCTGTAACAATGCGAAGTAAGAGTGTATTTCACCAGGTCAGTCATTTCCTTGACCATAATCCCAGAACGTGAGCAACTGATACAGGACAACGAGGGGCTCGAGTTTTCAGCCTATTTTCCAATGCACTGTAGCAATACCCGCTTCATTTCCCAACCAACATGGTCAAATTGCTAAGACAATGCTCCACAAGGTGGTGACTAGAGGGAGGGCACATCCCCTGTAGAGAAAGAAGATTCTGGAGGACAGAGGGTTGCAGGGGGGAAAGTCATACTAAATGTTGTCAATTATGTTTTGCAATGAAAAATGGGACAATGCCATCATTTCTGTAATATAAACCAAGGTAAGTAAAGCTCCAGTGTAATTTTGGAGTCCTAGATGGGGGTGGGGATTTTCAAGTAGCTTCTGGTGTATGTTTGTGCAAGGAAGCACACCCTTGTGTTAGGAAGATTTCAGAATTTCTAAAAGTGGCACATGTGTATGAGTCTAATGAGAGACAGAGAGAGAGAGAGAGGGAGAGAGAGAGCTTTATTAACAATCATCTGTAGAGTGTATTGATCTTAGAGTGCCTAGCCTGTACTTAGGAAGGTTTCAGAATTTCTAAAAGTGGCACATGTGTATGAGACTAATTCGAAAAAAAGAGAGAGTGAGTGAGCTTTATTAACAATCATCTGTAGGGTGTATAGGTCTTAAAGTGCCTTGCCTGTACTTCATTATGGTTAATATCCTATTGGCCATTAGCATCTGAAAATACAAGAGTCAAATTCTCCAGCACACCGAGTGGATCAAGGGTCCAGGGCAGCAGGGCTGAATCTCAGCCTCTCCATGCAAGGTGGCAGAATATATATAAACTCAGAAATAGTTATAAAAGTGTTCTGCCAGTTCAGTCTCTCTTGCTTTCCTTTATTATCACTTCAACTCTCACTTCAGATACCAGGCTCCAGATGCCTCTCTCTCTCTCTCTCTCTCTCTCTTTCTCTCTCTTTTCTCTCTCCCCTCTCTCTCTCTGTAGTAGGGATTGAACCCAGGGGAGTTCTACTTCTGAGCTACACCTCCAACCCTTTTTATTTTTATTTTGAAATAGGGTCTTGCTAAGTTGTTGAGGGTCTTGCTATGTTGCTGAGGCTGGCCTCCAACCTGTGATCCTCCTGTCTCATCCTCCCAAGTACTGGGATTTCAGGTGTGTGCCACCACACCTGGATAGGTGGCCCCTTCTCTTGGCCAGGCGTTCGAATGCTTTCTCCCAGGGTCTTTCAAGCCCTCAGTTTAACACCAATATGATCTTGCTGAGAAATGGCTTTTCATCCCTATCACTGGGGTTATCTGAAACCTCAAAATGAATCGTGTGGGGATCTTGGTTCAGTGAGATCTGCCTCTAGTGGAAAAAAATTGTATGCACTAAACAAAGAAATTAAAACTAACAGATAGATTGTAAATATATCTTCATTATATCCATAGGATTACTCTTCTATTTTTGAAGAGTTCAAACATATTGCTTGAGGAAGGGGTGGGTTTCTGGCTACAAATTAAGATCGTGTGTGTGTGTGTGTGTGTGTGTGTGTGTGTGTGTGTTACTGGGGATTAAACTCAGAGGCATTCTACCTCTGAGTTCCACCCCCAGCTCTTTTTTAATTTTATTTTATTTTGAAACAGGGTCTCACTAGGTTTCTGAGAGTCTTGCTAAATTGCTGGGGCTGGTCTTGAACCTGCAATCCTCTTGTCTCCAACTCCCGAGATTACAGATATGTGCCAACAAACCAGCCTAAATTAAGATCTTAATGGATAGTTCCTGAATGCTTTGTGGTAAATCTTGAGAAGCAAAAGCTACAAATGTTACTTTTCTTGACTATTTGAAAAGAAATAAGTATCTTAAAAAGCCCTTGAAGCCCAGATTTAATCATTTTATGTACTTTTATGGCTGAGTTGTATTCATACATCATACTGAGGTATAGAGTGATAGAAATATACATGCACACAAGACTTGGTGTGTTTCCCTCCAGATTTCACCCTCTCTCCTTCCCTGTACATGGCATTGAGATTGGTACTGATAATTTCATGTATGTAGGTGGCATTCTTTAAACTGTTACCTTCATTACATCTCTATCCCCTTCCTTCCTCCGCTAAACCCCCTCCATCACTCCACTGGAGCCTCTACTCCTTTATCTGAGGTCTCTTTTTTATTGTTGTTGTTTCCCAATTTCTCTCTAGCTTCCATATATGAGAGAAAACATACAACTATTCACTTTCTGAGAATGGCTAATCTCATTTAGCATAATATTTCCTAGATCCATCCATTTTCCCGCAAATGACATAATTTTGTTCTTCTTTATGGCTGAGTAAAATTCCATTGTGTGAATAGACCACAGTTTGTGATCCATTCATCTGTTGATGGACACTTGGGTTGGTCCCATAATTTGGCTATTGTGAATTGTGTCGCTATAAATATCTGAAGACAACAAGTTTAGATAAGCAGGAAGAGGAACATTTGAACGAGAAGAGCTAGAATCGCCAAAATATGTCATTCCCACTTGCTACCTTACCTGCACCCCTGGTCTGACATCAAGTTTTCACTTCCTACAGTGTGAACTTGGGAAGAATTGGTAGTACAAATCTAGAAAACTACCTATCACATGTACTCATGATGTAACACTGAGTATAGGGAAAGCAATTAAGAGAGAAAGCCAATTATTGTAGGCACAAGGAAAGAGCTTGGGATTATTATTATTATCGTTATTATTACTGTACTTGGAACTGGGAAGGTTAGTGTTTCTGAAAATTTGTTAAATAAGTGCCAACTTTAGAAAGGCTTTCCAAAAAGTCATCTCCTTTCCTTTTTCCCAAATATACTTTTTAGTGAGTCTTTATTATTTGATAGTTGAAATGTATTAGCTTGCGTTATCAACAGTAATCTCTAAAGTGTATACTTACGCAGGACAATACTGGCAAACCATGAAGACTTTTAATAGTTGTTTAGGACACTGGGCAGTTCCGCATCCAACATAGAAAGATGAGTCCCAAACAACCTAGACACCCACGAGATAGGAATACATTAGAGAACAAGGAAACATCAAAGACAAATAGGAGGAAATACAATAATGAAAACCCTTGTAAATAGCTTCTTTATTTCCTTGTGCCTTATGGATATATTCAAATTATCAAATCAAACTAAAACACTTTAAAATCATCACATTTCTATGTACATTCACACCTTTATCCATTTGGAATATTCGAAAAATACAGAGTATGTCTTCTTACCTAAAGCCTGCAAACTATTGAAAATACCTAGGTCTTTCCCCCATTAAACACTGGAACCAATCAAAATTTGGAGAATCTTTCCTTTTAGGACAATTAGAGATGAGGGTGTTTAATTTCTTTCTCTTACCTGAGTATAATGTCCGATCACTGCATTAGGTGTCTTTTTCCCTACACCATAAATAAATTCAAGGTACTCATCATACCAAGTTTGGATTGCTGTTGACCATGAAGTGGGGTGGGTTGACATAAAGAGATTCTCACCACAGCTTATATCTAAAAAGGGAATAGATCATTGGTGAGGAAAGTGATAAAGTATGCAATGCAAGCACACACACACACACACACACACACACACACACCTGTACTTTTTGAACAGAGTCTATAGTTACCAACTATTGGTGAATACATCAGGAGGGTGTGTTGCATCCTTAGCAGATATAGCTGAATAGGAGCCAGGTGTGCCCAACACATGTAGGCTGGTCTCAAGACTCAAAGCTTGGAGTAGATGGGCAAGACTTCTATCTTTAATATCTGCTCTCTCTGGACTCTTTCACTTACCTATTAAATTTTTCACAGGTATTTGTGTCCTGTGTTTTCAGTTTTTGTGTTGTAAACTTACCAAAGGCAGAGACCAAGAGATTTTCATACATAAAATTTTTAAATAAATATATAGGTTTATTATTTTGTTTGAAAAATCTTACAGCCAGTAATGCAGACCCCTAAGCACACAGTGGATGATACCAGGAGAGACAGTATTTAGCACGTGCTTGGGTTTTCCATTAACCAGCCAATTGGAACATCATGGGACAAACTTTCCTCCAAAAATTAGGAAAAAAGTTTCTTTCAGTCCCAAAACACTTCATTTCTTCAAGTTGTGCAAATAATATTTATATTCGTATGGTGGAATATAATGTCTACATGTTGCATAAAGAGAATGTCGACTACTCTTGGATAGCTTCTTTAAGAGGGAAAGAGAAGTTAAGATTTTTACAATAGACTAGGATCTTTAAAACCAATTTTTAAAGCTCCTACTGAATATAGTTGCCCCTCTTCATAGTTTTATTATAATTATATTATCAGAAATATAGATCAGAATGAAGTTCTACCTTCAGAACAGGTGAGTTATCTATTAGTTTCAAACCAGTCTTGATATATTTGTGACATTTTTGTTAATTCAATACATATTTTGTTCCATAATTTATTTATATGCTACTTTATGCCATTGCTTTATGTTCGTTGATGTCATGCTTTATAAGCTATTTTAGTTTAGTATAATGTGTATTGTAGGCAGCCAGAACATACAAAATTTTTGTCATCAAAAACTAAACAGGAAATAGTGAGAATGCTAATATTAAATATTTTTAATAAAATTAATGAACAAGCCAGGCGTGGTGGTGTGCATCTGTAATCCCAGTACTTGGGAGGCTCAGACAGGAGGATTGAAGGTTTGAGGCCAGTTTCAGGAATTTAGCAAGACCCTCCGTGACTTAGCAAGATCCTATTTCAAAAATAAAAAGGGCTGGGGATGTAGCTCAGAGTTAAGATGCCCCTATGTTCAACCCCAGCATAATAAAATAAAATAAAATTCATGAACAGTTTGACCAAATTTAACATATGTTATAACTCAAAAATAGTTATCAAAACACAAAGAGTCTATGCAATGTCATGAAAAGGGTTCTGGGTCGCAAGTCAGAAATTCTAATTTTAAATTTCCTATATATGACACTAATTATCAATCATTTTACTCCAGAGAGTTGGTTTTTTAATTTTCAAGTGGCATAAGAGATGACCCATGGCCTGCTTTACTCATGTGCTGGTTAATATGTAAAAAGGTGCTATTATGTGAAACAGTTTTTATCAAGGACAAATCACTGACTAAGTACACAGTGGTGTTCTCAGAATTTCCTCTACCTACAGAGATATCTAACTTGAAAAAGGCAACATTAGAAGCCATATCTATTTACAAAGTTTTCCTGACATCATAAAATCGCCCCTTACTATTTTACTTGTCCATTTATTCAACGGATGTTTTTAAAATTACATACTGGTTCTTCGGAACGAACTGCTACTGTGCTCGTACTTGCACTGGTCTGCCCACTTTTGGGCATTGGCTGCGGCTGCACTGCTCCATTTCTAGAAGGAGGAGAAGGAAGAACGAAGAAGAAGGGCAAATAATCACTCAAACCTCAAACATGCCTAATCTTTATAATCAAATTGATAGGTTGGTTTACATCATTATACGATTTCCATACAGAGACACCTTCCAATTTTTCATCACAAATATTTTCATATGCCATTTTCTGTCCCAAAGAAATATTGATGACATGTCTACCCCGAGTAACTGAAAATTCTAAGACAGTTAATGATCTAATTACTACGACAGCCCACCAGCACAGGCAGATTTTTAATAACTGCTCTAAAGACTATTAAACATGTTTGTATTGAGATTGTTTTTTTCCAATATTAAAGAGCTGGTGTACTTCATTCCTAGTTCCATTTTTTTTCTTTCATTGAATGAATTTGGGAGACATATGGCCTTTGGTACTGGAGTCAGAATAGTGGGCTATCCTTTACACTAAGTGGCATTGATCCTAAAGGGCACCCTCTTGGTCCTACATTAAGAGAGACAGGGCGGTGGAGAGAAAAGCATTGGGTACCTAAGGATTTGGCTTTAGTTTTGTCACCATAACTTACATAGCCTCATCATCTGGACAACTTATCTCACCGTTATGAAGGGAAATTAAGAAAGTGTGCCCGAACATGACACGACCCAAGCGAAATGACAAAACAGAAGCAGGACTTCACAGACCACGGTGTCATGTCAGCCTCTAGCTGCCTGCTCTTCCCACAGCGGACAGAGAATCCAGGCCTTCTTACCATCTTTAGCATGTTACTTGCACTGGGCGTCACTGATCTCCTGAGTTCATTGTGTTTATCTACGATCTCCTTTCGAACTTTTTCTAGGCTGGTTGACAAATCTTTAAAAGATGGACGCTAAAGAGAAATAAAATTATAATTATTTTAGTATATTTGAAAATGACATTTAATAATGAGTAAGTCTTCAATATCTCAAGAGAACACAAATTTTGTTCCTTTGTTTTGTTTTGTTTTTTTTGTTTTGTGATGTGGGGGATTGAACACATGGGCATTCTACCTTCAAGCCACACCCCCAGCCCTATTTTATTAATTAATTAATTAATTAATTTATTTATTTATTTTGCAGTACCGGGGATTGAACCCAGAGGCGTTCTACCTCCGAGCTACACCCCCAGCCCTATTTTTTATTCTTTATTTTGAAACAGGGTCTCACTAAGTTGCGGAGGGTCTCACTAAGTAGCTGAGACTGGCCGCGAACCCGGATCCTCCGGTCTCAGCCTCCCAAGTACTGGGATTTCAAGCGTGCGCCACCACGCCTGGCTCCTATTTTATGTGTGATTTGGAAACAGTGTCTCTCTAAGTTTTTGAGAGCTTCACTAAGTTGTTGAGGCTGGCTTCAGACCTGTGATCCTCCTGTCTCAGCCTCCAAGTATTTGGATTACAGGCCTGTGCCACCATGCCTGGCTTACAAGGTCATTTTAAAAAATATATTCAGTTCAATCCATTATTACCTGTTAAGCATTGCTATGATTTTGAATGAAAAAGTAGTCAATGAGTCTTTGAGAATGGGGATACAATTCATGGCTGGCATGACAAATTAAAAAAATTCTTGGATGCCAGAAATGACAATTTTGGTTTTTATGTGATTTCTCTGAAATATGAATGATAACATCTTATAGTGATGAAGGTACGTAATAGAAACCATTCCGCTGTTCACACTCAATTAGGCTGCAGCAAAGGAGCGCAAGGCTGGAGGCACATAATTTATTGTACTTTCTAGGGAACATTCAGCTATTTACAAGGTGAAAATGGTGTCTGGTATCTACAGAAAGCATGCGGAGGCCCAGTCCGACTGTGTGTGTAGCCATTCAGTTTTCTAGTAAAGGAATTTTAGATATTATGTTGCAAATTTTATGGCATCACACAAAACATGGTTTTACCATACTAAAAAATTCTCCAAGGCAATTTGGAGGCAATGAAGTCATTCAGTTAATGGACTATTATTGACGTTATCTGTGTGTGTGTGTGTGTGTGGTACTAGGGATTGAACCCAGGGAAATTCTATAGCTATACCCCCAGCCTTTTTTATATTTTGTTTTGAAACAGGATATTGCTAAGTTGCTGAGGGTCTAAGTTGCTGAGGCTGCCCTCGAACCTGCAACCTCCTGTCTCAGCCTCCCAAGTACTGGGATGAGGCATGCGTCATTGTGCCCTGTTGATGTTGTCTTTTCATTAACAGATGCAACTGGCAATTTATTAATTCAGATGCAGGTATTTGAGTTTGTATTTTTGTATATGTGGGGATGTGGAGAATGAAGTGGGGTTGTATGAATTGCTGGCACAAGAAGCAGAAGCAATTCGCTGACCTAAATTTTCACAAAGATGGGCTGTTTTATAGGGATGATCAAGAATTTCAATTATAAGTCTAAACTGACAGAGCCCCTTACAGATTGTATCTTCTATCTTGGTATTAGTTATCTCTCCATACTGAGTTCCCTCAAAACCTTCCAAGTCCTCTGATCATAGATCCATCTACATTTTATTGCTACTCTACTCATACATCCATACACATTTTATTGCCATTATCCAGTATATGTCAATTTCACTCTTCTGGTTTTATGTTTCTAAGGACTTTATGTTTCTTAGGGGTGATTGTCCTTGTTGCCTTGTGCCGATAGGTCCAGCATAGCTCCTGACTCTTGAGATAGAAATACACACATGTTAAAGAGCAGTAGTGACCAGTCTCTGCATTTTATCAAAGCAGAAAATAATATTTCTATATATTGATCTCAAAAAATTTGCTTAGTTTCATTTCAAAGCAAAAAACTCCATTTCTGAGAAATAAGTATTTATTTTCTGCCTCTTATACTATATTGCTTTGTAGATAAAATTCTAATGAAGAAGAGGCATATGTTGCTTTTAAAATGAACATTAATAAAGGTATTATTACATGACTACATATAATAAAAGTCCAGAGACTAAAATAGATAAAATATGATATCTATCTTAAAGAGTTTTTATAGGATAAGTAATATGGCATAACTAAATAATTGCAATACTACATAGCAAAGCAGATAGTAGGGATTCTATGAGATATTAAAGAGGGAGGGATCAATTCTGTGTGCTCAATCTCAAAGAGCCTTTAAAAGATAATTCTGGTTCTCTTGGGTATTTGCTCTTTAAAAAATTTAGGAAGTAAGATCAGGAGACAGATCGGAGAGGTAATAGGTGATTGAAAGGCCCATAAAATGTAATCATTTTAGGAAAAAAATTGGAAAACTGCAAATTACTTGTATGAAGCCAGATTGATAATTTGATTATAGCAACACAATGACAACATTGCTATGTGAAATGAGGCTTGAATCCAGAGTCAGAACTCTCTAAGGAATTCTAGCTGGTCTTTTGGGTCAAAAGCCAAAGAAGGGCATAAGAACAGATGGCAATGCTCACAGCTTCTAATCTTCAGTGGATTTCTGGCATGAGATGAAATACC
This sequence comes from Glis glis, assembly GCA_004027185.1. Lineage (NCBI taxonomy): Eukaryota > Metazoa > Chordata > Mammalia > Rodentia > Gliridae > Glis > Glis glis. Next base: position 11,100 of record PVJS01015282.1, read on the forward strand.
TTCTACAGGCAAAACATAGCCCAACATTAAAGACAATGATTGGCCGGGTGTGGTGGTGCACACCTGTAATCCCAGTACTTGGAAGGCTGAGGCAGGAGGATCACAGGTTCAAGGACAGCCTCAGCAATTTAATGAGGCCCTCCACAACTTAGTGAGATCCTGTTTCAAAATAAAAAATGAAATAGGGCTGGGGTGTAGTTCAGAGGTAGAATGTCCCTGGGTTCAATCCGCAGTAGGAAAAAAAAAAGATGATTGACTCTGTTTTGGGGATTATGTAAGGAAAGTAGCATATTAGAAATAATTTGAGTATTTGGCTCCTGCACGTATATACTTATTGTAAGAGTATGGAAAAAAGGTACATTTAATATTTTAGCAGATTTTTTAATTTTAAAAATCTGGTATAATTATTCTCATACAATATTCATTGAATCTAGAAATAGTAATGTATGTGACAAAGTCATGCTAATTTGAGATTATATAAATATATTGTAAATTTTCTGTGGGTGTCACATTGAATCGGATTAAATAAAAGTGAACAAGAACAGTTCTTGGGGTAGGAATTTATTAGCTTTAAGCACATAGACCTGCGGTGCCCATCAAGATATAGTTCTAGCATCACAAATAATTTTAATTTTTTGGTGACCATTTTCAAAAAGAAATGTTTAAATTAATATCAAAACTTTATATTACTTAATATGTCCACAATACAATTTCATGACCATCAATGTTAAAGTGATTATGAATTATTTTAACTTCTTTTTTGGCACTGCCTTGAATTCTGCTGTGTATCTTAAATGTATGACCATCTTGATTCAGATGAAACTTATATCCAGCATCCCATCCTCTTGTGTGGCCAGGGGCTGCCATGCTGGTCACCACAGCTTTCAGCTTGTGTCAGCTGCCCTGAGCTACCAATGATCACTTGCGATGAGCCAGACACTCTAGCTCTTTCACTTTTGAAGATGGATCTAGTAGCTTGGGATCCCTCGTGATCTCCTGAATTGATCGGCAAAGAGGTTCAACCTTAACCATACCTCATTCCCATTTGCAGGAAAGGGTGGAAGCACCACAGCAACCAGGAACAGCCACACTGGAAACGATGCCATTGCTGGGAGACAGGGAACACAGACCTGCGTTAAAATGTTCAGTGCGAGGATTTCTGAGTAAGGGGGTGGGGAAAGCAATGAGCTTCATTATCCCAAATTCATCAGGTCAGCAGCAAGAGAGGAATGGCCACCTGTGACTGCAGAGTGACGGTGGACTCAGCTACAGAAGAACAACTTCCTATAGGGGCAACGAACAACAAGCACAAGAACTAAACTGAAGCCCCGGAAGCACATCTATACATGCATGCAAAGGGCACATCATGCACATCACGCTTTCCTCTTTAGTGCCACTCCCTCATCTGCACAGCTTTGCTCTACAGAGCTTTGCATTTTTTTTTTCCTTTGGTGGTATGGGGTATTGGACCACGCAGGGGTTTTCTAACTCTAAACTATACCCCCAACCCTATTTTATTTTTTATTTTGAAACTGAGTCTTGCTAAGTTGCTGAGAGTCTTCTAAGTTGCTGAGGCTGGCCTTGAACCCGCCATCCTTCAGTTTTAGGCTCCCAAGTGATGGGGGATTGAGTCAGAATTGACTGCTAATAATAGTAGTATTAATTGTTAATAAGAATATCTGTACTTAGGCAAAACAATAAAATCCTTTTTCTCTGTCTCTGGGCTGTTAGCCAAAGCTACAGCCAAGGCTGACCTTGCCCGCTAAAAGCTGCCTGCTAACTGACTGGCTGGTTGTCATAGCAACTAAGATAAGATGTAGAGCACTGAATGTTAAAATTATAGACACCTGAACTTGGAAGAAAAGAATTACGCAGACCCTTACAAAAGTTTAGACCAATTTAAAAGATGAAAAAAAGCAGGCTACATTGACCCAATATTGATTACTAATAACAAAAATAGTTAAAGCCTTTATACTTTAAAAATTCCTGTGTCTTTTCCTTATTACAAAACAAGCTTTAACATAAAAAGTAACTACTAGCAGATAAAGATAAGGCATGCTGTGACTTACCCAGGGACACTGATGGTCAGTACAGGCTTTAAACTTTAGGAGTAAGAATAAACAAAGAACAATGTGGGTTTTAAACTTCTACCATGCAGCCCCCTGACCTTGTTAACTAAGTGACACATTTTGATTAGTGATGTCAGACCTGTCTGTCCTTGTGAGGATGAACAAAGAAGGCTAACAAAAAGGCTTACACAGCAGAAATAACTGGTGGGCCAACACCTGCTTTTGGTAGGAAAAGACTATTGGCTATCCAGGCTAAGAGAGACCAGTTAATAAATTCCTATATAAAGACTAGAATTTTGAAGGCGACATTGCCTCACTTCTGAGATACTCCATCATGTCTCTCTCTGATATGGTGCTTTTCTCGCTCTGTGCCCCTTTTCTGCCTGTAATAATAGAACCTTGCTTAAGCTTGCAGCAGTTCCGGCTTTTATTTCTATACAAGCCGAGAACAAGAACCCATGGCGATATCATCCTAAACTGTAACACAATTACTGGGATTACAGGTGTGCGTCACCATGCCCGTTGAGTTTTGGAAATGTAAAATCTTCTATACTATCAATATTTCAGTAATAGTAATATTAAAATTGACTTTGCATATATTATTGTTTTCAGGAGGAATAGAGAAAGAGCTAGGAGAATAAGATGAAAATCTTACATACAAAGAAAAAAAGTGTAGGGAAAAATTAAATTATTTATGTGAAGCTGACATACTGGGGGTTGAACTCAAGGGTGTTCTACCTCCAAGCTACACCCCAGCCCTTTTTATTTTTTATTTTGAAACAGGATCTAAATCGCTGAGGGTCTCACTAAATTGCTGAGTGAGGTTGGCCTTGAACCTGCGATCCTCCTGTCTCAGCCTCCCACATATTGGGATTACAGGCATGTACCACCACACCTGACTCCTTTGCTACTTTTTATGTATAAACATCAGATTGTTTTCATTCTTTCACATTAAAACAGTTTCACTATGTGTGTGTTGCTGAGTCTCTCCTTTCATGTAGCTTTCCATCCTTCCTCCTATGTCTTCCTCTTTAAAGGACATTAGTAATTTCTCCGGTGTGATGAGAGAAAGCCAAATACAGAGCTTTCAAAGCTTTGCAATATCAAGCATCAAGGGTTTACTACCATCTAGTCAAGCAGCTTCAGGAGAGCAGATTTGTCTTTCTGAGAGCATAATTGTATGTGACTCAATTAAAGTGCTCTTTCTTCACAAGGATGAATATTGAGACTGAAACAATATTTCATTGCTTCCTGTTTGAAACATCACCATCTTTGAAACACTCAGTTGAAAAAGAAAAGCTGTTTTTTCTCCAAAGACAGAATATCACTGAATATTAACTGACAATAGCATGTTTCCAGAAGTTATCCAGGCACACCCTGCCTTTACCAGCCCATTTCATGGAAGGAATGATTTGTAAATAACTAAGGAGACCAATTTTGCTTAGTTGCTAAGGGGAGCCTTTGTCAACTTGTTCATTTGAAAAGCAAGCTTTTGGACTTCTGTTTGTCAGGATGTAAAAATAAGCAGGCTTTTTATTGTCACCACAAAATTAACCTTGAAGGAATTAGATATGCAAGAGGCAAGCATGGATTCCATGGAAGTTCCATAAAGTTATTGTGAAAATCTAAGGATAATAGTCTTTCTAGTTCTGTGTATGAATATGTGTGTGTGTGGAGGGGGTGTGAATGTGAATTGGAGGGAAGTGTTGCACCCCGGACCAGGGGCAGGCCTGAGGATGCAATGAAAGTAATGCCTTTTAGTTACTGATCTTGTCTCAAAACAACCATTGCTTCCCTTTTATTTTCTGGAAAATTTTGCAGTAACAGAAGAAGCACCTGTCCTGGTGTCATATGACAACAAGATAACATCAGGGAAACGTAATAACCATTATATGTGAAGAACTGAAGAAAACAGAGATTTGTAATAGTGGTTTCCAGTGCTACTATGGTAATAGTTTATCCCCCACCGATACCTAAAGTTTTTTTGATAATAAAAAGCCATTATATTTGCTGCAGATTTTTAGTATGTTACTGCTACCAAATTATCTCCTTTTCCTGTTTTTTAAAGCTATACATAAGGAATTAATAATACCATATTTTGATCATATGGTTTCTATATTTTATTAATGTTATTAGTTTCATCATGAATTTTTATATTTTGAATCATCTTTGCAGTATTGATTTGAACATGTGTTTCAAATTGTTGAGTATAATACTTTTGTAGGATTTTTGCATTTCATTCATGATATGGGATTGTCTTTATTTTCTGTTATTCTTCTCTGTATTAGAAATTAATCACAAATCTTTTCATTTTGCTGCCACTCTTGACTTTAGGAAGACATAGCATTTGGAGGAAGTATTTATAATAGGCTCAAGAGTGGTAACACATATAAATGACTCTGGGTTTGATTCCTACAAAAGATGAGGATGATATAGTTTGGATGTTGTTCATCACCCCCTTAAGGTTCATGTGTTGGAGCTTGGGCTCCTTGAAGGAGGGCATGGATAGGTAGTGTGCAGCCTTTAAGAGTTGGGTCCTAGCAAGGGGTCCTTAGGTCAATGAGATGACTGACCTCAGAAGGGGTCAGGTAGCCGCATAACACCTTGGTAGTTCTCATAAAAGGGTTGTGATAAGAACTTGAGTGTTGCCCCACTCAGATGTCTGGCTTCCTGTTTGGAATTGTGATTGTTGGGCCATGCCACTGAACCTGCCAAACTCTGAGATAAATAAACCCATTTTCTTTAGAAAGCTAGCCTGCCTCCAGTATTTCTTTGCAGTGATGCATAATGGACTGATACGTAGCCTAATACTAAATAATACATAGGCCTTTTTCATAAATGCAATGCCATCATCTTAACAGAATATCAACTTACCAATTTAAAAAATCAGTCAAAATATCATGATCCAGTAGAGTTATATCAGGACTGCCAAGATGATTCAATATTAGTAAATTTATTGGCAGAATGTATTACATTAATAGACTAAAATATCATGTGACAAAAATAGGTAACTAAATTCAATTTATACATATAGAGGAAATCATTAATTTGGTAGCAAGAATATTTTAAGTATCTATAGTAAATATATACCTTATATTGAATTTACTAAACTCAATCTCTATATAAAGAGGAGATCATTAATTTGGTAGCAAGAATACTTTGAGTATTTATGGTAAATATAATGGTTGTTGGAAAAATTCCAGGTGCACTCCATTTAACATTTGAAACAAATGAAGGAGGAGTAGCAGTACTATTTAGCGTAGTACTTAGAGGTCCTGATCGAAGGCTTAAGAAGAGAGAAAACATATGTGACTTTTTTTTGGCGGTATTAGGGATTGAACTCAGGGGCATTCTACCTCTGAGCTACACCCCCAGCCCTATTTTCTATTCTTATTTTGAATCAGGGTCTCACTAAGTTGCGGATGGCCTCACTAAGAAGTTGAGTCTGGCGACGAACCCGGATCCTCCGGTCTCAGCCTCCCGAGTACTGGGATTACAAGCGTGCACCACCACGCCCGGCATCATATATGACATTTTAAGTCTGGTAAGTGAAGAGGTAAAATTGTTTTCCAATAATAGGATCATCTATCTGGAAAATATACCCAAATCAATGTTTTCTAGGTATACTAAGGACTGACTTACACCACTGCTATATGCTAGCCACATCCAACTATAAAATTAGATTAAAAAAACTACTCATAATAATAACAAAAGCTATAAAGTGTCCAAGAAACAACTAAGAATAAAAAATACTTTTTGGAGAAAAATTTAAAACTTCTGTAAAGAACACAATAGAAGATCTGAATAAATTGAGTTTTTTATACTCTTAATTAAAATTTGTCAAAATAAAGTTATCAGTCTTAGTCAAGCTAATTTGATAATTATTTGTAATTGAAATAAAAATTCAGACTGGTCAGTGAGTAATTAGTAACCTTTTAAAAGAATAATTCATTGAGGTATCTTTCTATATTAGTTACTAACATGGACTTCAAATGTTTGTTGACACAATTTAATTTTGTTTGTAGGAACAAACAAATGAAATGTACTGGTATAGGAGATTAAAAATTGTGAGTGACCGAGCAAAGGGGGCATCATTACAAAGCACTTTAGGAGTCTGGTGTGACATCACATGCTTGGAATCCCAGTACTGAGATGGGCAGAGGCAGGAGGACCAGGGACAGCCTCAACAACATAACAAGACTTTCAGCAACCTAGTGAGACCCTGTTTCCAAACAAAAAATAAAAAAAGGGTTGGAGGTAGAGGTAGAATATTCCTGTACCACAAAACAAACAAACAAACAAACAAACAAACAAACAAACAAACAAACACTGGAAGAAGAACAGATTACCTAGGATACGGTATAAGAAAAATGTTTCATCAATAAAAAATAAATAAAACCAGATCTCATTTAACCCATAAAAGTAAATATAAATGGATTAAATTTATAAATACACAAAATAATTTACACTTTTCAGGAATCTACCCTTTGTCTTAAGTTATGCAAGCATGGGAAGGACATAGATATGGGTGATTATGTTTTGGGTCAGGCCTTGTGTCACTCTCAATGGGCCTCATTTCAAACTCATCAAAACCAACTTGGCAGTTAATGTTACTCAATACCCCTGTTGATAGCTGGGAAACCCTGGGCTCCGGAGATTTAATACTGAGATACTAACTACCATCAAGAAGCAGAACTGATGGCTAAACCCATTCTCTTTGGTTTGAAAGCTCTCACTCCTGAAAGGGGGGAATAGAAATGTAGGATAATGCCGACCAGAAAAGGTTTTAATAAAAACATTAGGGAGGGTGTGGTAGTACATGCCTGACCCATAATCCCAGTACTTGGGAGGCTGAGACTTGAGGATTGCAGGTTCGAGGTCAGCCTCAGCAATTTAGCGAGATCCTATTTAAAAAATACAAAGGGCTTGGGTGTAGCTTGGAGCTAGAATTGTACTGGGTTCAATCCCCAGTACAAAAAAGAAAGAAAGAAAGAAAGAAAGAAAGAAAGAAAGAAAGAAAGAAAGAAGAAAAAAAGAAAATATAAGATTTCAATAAAAACACAAAGCAGGGCATGGTGGCACATACCTGTAATCTCAGTACTTACAAGGCTGACACAGGAGGATTGCAGGTTCGAGGTCAGCCTCAGCAATGTAGCGAGACCCTCAGCGACTTAGATCCTGTTTAAAAATAATAATAAAATAGGGCTGAGGCTGTAGCTCAGAGGTAGAATGTCCCTGGGTTCAATCCTCAATACCAAAATAAATAAGTAAATAAATGAATGAATAAATAAATAAATAAATAAATACATAAAGCATCAGACCATGTGCATGGAATGGGTTCATTACAGTCATAGATACATTCCTATACTAGTCACAGCACAGAAAATTATCTGATGCCAGATTTCTAACTTTAAATACAGTATTTAGTCTTGATTCTGATCACTTTCATCTCATCATGTATCAATGAGGCAGAAAACAGCTGATTCCAATTTGCAACATTTTCGAGACTGCTAGGCTTTTTCATGCAGGGAATCTTAAATCATACCTAAGTATGAATAACTGCCTTGACCATTCATAAAAAGCATGATTGTCTGTTTTTCCTTTCCAAGAATGAGTTCCTTCCCCTTTCCTTGAAGTTGCTATACAGCATCACTGGAATTCTTACAAGTATCTGATTTACACGAACTTGAAAATTTGAACATTCTTTTTTTCATTTTCCACCCTCTCTTACAAATCTGAGTTCAACTCAGGGGCCCTGTTCACCTGACAACACGTCATTATACAGTAGCTCCCGGGCTTGAAACTTGTCATCCATTTAACTTCCTTTGATCTGCCTTCAGAGGGTTCGTCATACAGGCAGGCTTTCCAGCCTTCGGTTTTAACCAGCAGGAGAGACAACGCTCATCTCTGACAACAGTGCATGCACTCTGACCTTCCTGGACAGCACTTACCCACAGGGGAGAAAAGCTTCAACACTTTCTTGGGTAAAGTCTTCCCTCTAGTGGTACAGAAATCCTTTCATGTTGGCCTTAGGTAGTTCTGTGGTATTCTATTATTCTCCAGAATCACGTCTTATGCCACAAGATATCAAGTTCTATGTAGAAATTGCCTTCTTATATAAAATATGCACAGTGGGCCTTGCATTTAAATTACCTACACGTATGGGGCTGCCTGACTAGATTGACTTTTGATTGGAAAACAACTAAAAGTCATTTTCTTTCCCTTTTGAATTGTGTGCATTTCATGAGATAATTTATATTATTTGTTGATAATCATTAATAAAATACTTTTTATCTCAAGGTCACTGCTATAATTTTGTCTTGATTAATTTAAGATGAGGCACAAGCATGACCTTTCATCCTTATTCTAATCATGTCTGTGTTAATACCAACCATATATGTTCATAGTAGTAAAGACTACTACTGCGAGAGTATGGGCACACATGTAACCACAGTTTTTCACTTTTATATTAAAGATAGATAGATCTACTATAATTACTCCCCAAAGTAATATGCATGAAAAGTAATTATATCATTAATTTTAGAATGAAAACATTCATTAAAATATCAAATTGAATAAAAATGCTTTTAGAACTATAGAGCTACTTGCATGGTAATTTCTTAGGTTTTTTTTTTTTGTGGTACTGAGGATTGAACCCAGGGGCATTCTACCTCCGAGCTACACCCCCAGCCCTATTTTTTATTCTTTATTTTGAAACAGGGTCTCATTAAGTTGCGGAGGGCCTCACTAAGTAGCTGAAGCTGGCTGCGAACCCGGATCCTCCAGTCTCAGCCTCCAAAGTACTGGGATTACAAGCGTGCACCACCACGCCCGGCTAATTTCTTAGGTTAAAAAGACTATACCGACATAATTACTCTAAAAAAAGTTATCAATAGAATTTTGAAAATCATAGATAAATTTATTAAGTATATCATTTTGCCACTGACAAGTTTAAAATATATTGGCATTATAAATTATTCATCTTAAAATAAAGGAGTTACTACTTACCATTGATTCTCAGAGGAGGATGAAGTATATTTCATCTGTTGGAAGGAGGAAGGTAGAGAGAGAGAAGGTCAAAGCAGTATATATATAGTACACCTATTTCCTGTTTTGGCAAAATCTGGTTGTGCAAGTAAGTCTTGGTCAACAAGGTCTGAAACAGGATTTGTCATACCAATGGTCTCAAATTTCATTGCTGGTTTTCTCACTGAAATTTTGACACTATTTGGTGATTCTCCAAGTGGCTATTAAAATAAACTTCTATAAACATTTTTATTAATGTACACTTGTTCTTTGTAGCTCATCTATTATTATAATCTAGCTATATTTCTGAAAAATTTTAATTATTTTCTCTTCACATCAGATTTTTCATGATTACTTCTGTAAGAATAAAGTTAAGCTTGTAATATTCCTGGACTCTAGAGAACACAGTGTTATGTTCCAGAGATCTAAAACATTAATTAGTAATCTGTTGGACCTCATTGGTTTGAAAAATAACTTGATTCTTTCACCTTTGTAAATTCAAGAGACGCCAAAGTTAGTTGGCATTTCTAACTTCTTCTGTATTAATTTTTACTTTCTGATCGTATGAAGTTCAACATAGCATTGAGCTACAAACTAAGTTATCATCATTGGAGTCTGTTTTATCTACAGAAGGCTATAATCTTTTCTTACTTGTTCCTATATCACAAAAATGAAGGGGAATGGACTAATAATATCAAATTCACCCTTCCTTTAAAATACAGTGGTCATAAATACTATGTTCTTGTAAATAAAGAAATACAACTAATAAATCACAAGTAGCACATACATAGCACGGGCCGGTATAGCTCCATGCTCATGTTAGCATATACTTTGCATCATGTGGTATCCAGTATAATATCTCCATTCATTTTTATGCTTATACTTACCATTATTGATTTATGTAAAAAGGTGTACAACAGACCGCTGCCTACTTAACAGACATACCATTTTATTAATCATAAGCTAAAGAATTAAGTACTACTCTAAATTAAAACTCAAGATGGATTTTAGCCTTACGGAAGAGGTGAAGCATTTTGCTGCCACGTCTCCAGTCAACCCCTACTGTGCATTTATTCTTGACATGTGAAGAAGGAGCTCTCACATGCCAATCAGATATCTGAATAAAATCACCTTGGAACTGCTGTCTAGGACGCCCTCTTTCGGCGGGAGAGTGTGTTTCATGGAGGACAGCTGACTCAGGAGCACCCAAAGCCCTCCTCCTCTCTACTCAATGGTAGAGAGAATACTCTTAAGAACCTGAGATTTGTGCTCCGATGAACAGGCACTAAATTTCTGTACCAACGTGCACTGGAAATTGTTTTTACGACTATAAGTTTTGATGTATGTAAATAGGAATAATCTTAAATTAATTGTGAAAAAATAACAGATTATGTGTCATCTGCCTGCCATGGAGTAAGAATTTGTAAAGTGCTAATTCTTTCTGACTGTATGTGACTCTTTTCCTCTGTATCTGGACAAACCTGCCCCTGACACTGGTAACCAGTGGGATTGCACTTGGATTTTATGAGAGATGGTTTGATTTATTAAGCTGTAGGTGATTCTGTGAGATATTCCCATAAGAAGTAGATATGAAAGATAAGTGAAAATATATTTTTGACATGTTATTCACTCTAGTTTTCCTCTAATTTTATGCTTTATGAGCACTATAGTTCCTTAATATGTGAGCTATTTTGCTTGTCACATATTAGTACCTTTATTATTAAGCTAAATAAATAGATTTGATCCCTTTTGATCACAAAATACCATAGACATATTCAACTGACAAAGTGATCTTAATCTTGCACAATAGCTGATTCTAGTCACTTTGATCCTCTTATGTCCTACTATTAGGTTGTCTTTTCCACATTTACATACACTCTCGTCATTATTTGTCCTTCATATCCTATGGTTTCTAGTTTTAGAAGTATCGTCTAGCTCATTCATATTGGTGTATCTAAACTCTATCTTAAAAGGGCAAGTAGCTTGTTTCTATGTATACACTATAATGAGTTCCAACTGATCTTCTAAGAAAGCTTACATTGAGTCTCTTGATAACCATTACCATTAATCATTACATCTAGTTTAAGAAATGCTCCTTTCTTACTCCTTAAAATTATTTGTATATTCCCAAACGTTGACCAGTATATTCTAAGCAGAATGGCTATAAAAGGAATAAATTAATCATGGCTCCCATCTTAGAGTACAATGCTACCTTGTTCTAAGACACTATAGTATCTGGATGCCATTTGTTATCATTTTTATACTGGTCATCCAAAACTGATCAATTATTGCAAAATTAATTAGTGTTATAGTTAAATTCTCATGGCCCTGAAATTTTTACTTTGAAGTGACCAACTACATATAGTTTATGGATTCAGAGTACAGTCTTGGAAATTGTCAGGTTTGGGAAATCTTCAATGAGCTTAGATTATCTTTTCTAAAATATGGATATTCATAACATAGGTTTGCTTTGATGATTGAAAGGCACAATATATGTATATTGAGCATATGATGACTGAATAAGTAAACTCAGTGTATGTGTGTGACACTGGGGATTGAACCCAGAGTCATTCTACCTCTGAGCTACACCTCAGCCCTATTTTATTTTTTATTTTGAAACAGAGTCTCAATAAGTTGCTGAGTTTCTTGCTAAGTCACTGAGGATGGCCTCAAACCTGAGATCCTCCTGTCTCAGCCTCCAGGCACTGGGATTACAGGTATGTTCCACCATGGCCGGTGTCATGGTTTGGATATAGAATATCCTTGAAGAGCTCATGTATTGATATTCAGGGTTGATACAAGTAAATCTTGAGGGTTGTAATTACATCAGTGGATAAATCCATTGTAATGAATTCATTGGGTGGTAGCTTAGGCAGGTGGGGTGTGGCTGGCGGAGGTGGGTCCCTGGGGATGTGGCCTTAGGGGACTGTGCTTGCGTGTTTGAATCCCCTTGCTCTTTCTCTTGCTTCTGTCCTCCATGATGTAACAGCAGAGCCTTGATCTCTCCCTCTGTCCATGCCCTGAACTCCACAGACCTGGTCTGACATGGACTGAACCCCTGAAATCTCCAGAACTGTGAGTCAATGAATCTTCCTTTGTCTAACCTGGTATGATTGGTTGTTTTGGGTTACAGCAATGAGAATGCTGACTGAAACATCTGCTTAACTGAACTCATTATAATGTGTGTCATATGATACTCAATAAGTGGGATTGTTATCCTATTTATTTTGTCTCCTTTAAAACCTGGTATTTTCTGAATGCATAAAATGTTTCCATAATGGTATTTTGTTTTAGAATGCTAATTAAATCCCACTTATTGAGTGGGATTTAATCAGAAGTAGAATGCCTCTGGGTTCAATCCTCAGTACAAAAAAAATACAAGCAAACAAACAAACAAAAACACATATATACATAAAAACATACATAAGTTTTTAGATTTCAGGGAAATTTATTCTTTCTTCTCTTAGGTGTTGTAGGAAAGAATCAGTAAAATTCTATAAGAAATTTAAGTGTTTGAGGTTCAGTTCTATTAGAGACCCTCAGGGTGACTTTAGTAAAAGGACCAATCATTTCTGATCCTCTATCCTCACCAAAAAAATGAGGAGCATGGACTGAGGTGCATTTTAGAATTAGCATTAATTTAACTATGGACTCATATATGAATAGTAGGTTTATAAATAGATTATTGCTATATCAAATTATCCTTTAAAATAATAATTTAATTTAGTGACATTAATTTCCCAGGAAAATGAAATTTTGCATTGATTTAGTTGCTTTGATCTCTCATTTCCTCAGTCTCATATTTATTTCCCTATTTTATTCTTATCACTCACATATCTAATTCTGGGGGCAAAATATCTGAATTGTAAATTAACGATGTATTCTATTCTTCAATGTACACACACACACACACACACAAACACGCATGAATCGTAGGTCAGATTCCTTATAAGGAGAGGCTGAGGCAATGATTAGATGGCTTGTAATTTATTGAGGATGTGCCCATCAGCAAAAGGCTATGATCAAAGGGGTGAATCAGGGTAGGGAGGGGCAGAGAGCTAAGGAAAAATGTGGTCTCAGGGAAAGTCCCGCATTCCCTATTCTAAAGAGATGGTGCTCCAGAAGGCTTAAAGAATTATAATTTTAATAGTAGAAATGTATGGGGTAGAATAGGACAATTCAATACATGTATTTGGTATGTCATCATCATATCATTGTCGCTGACATTTTCATTTCAAACATTTTTAAAATTTTGGGTGAGAATGACTTCTGTCCTCCATGATTTGGGAGTGACTTCCCTCTTCCATGATGTGGGAGTGACTTCTGTCCTCCATGATGGGAGAGCAGCTTCCATCCTCCATGATGTGTAGAGCAACTTTAGTCCTCCATGATGTGAGAGTAGTGGTTTCCAGCCGCCATGATGTGGGAACTGCTTCCTTCCTCTATGATTTTCCATGATGTGAGAGCTACTTCTGGTCTCCATGATGTGGGAGTGACTTCCGTCCTTCATGATGTAAGATCAGCTTCCGTCCTCCATGATGTGAGAGCTATTTCCGGCTTCCATGATAGGCGAGTGACTTCCATCCTCCATGATGTGAGAGCAGCTTCTGGATTCCTTGATAACGGAGCAGAGTCCCTCCACGCTCCCTGCCACCATGGCCGCAGACATTTATTCTTTGGAGCTGGCCCTCAGGACGGAAACCTCTGAAACTGAGTCCCAATAAATCTTTCCTCCTCTAAAAATAATAAATAAATTTAAAAAGTTAAAAAATAAAACTAAAAATGGCCAGGGGGTGTATCTTGAAGGTGGAATGTCCCTGAGTTCAATTCCCTGTACCAATAAATAAATATAAATAAAGAAGAAATTTGTAACACATAATAATTGGACATATGTTTGGAGTACAGTGTAATACTTCAGTACATGTATAAAATATGTAACGATCAAATCAAAGTGGTTAAGATTTTCATCTTTTTATCGTTATTCTGTGTCTAGAGACTTTAATCTATTCTTCTAGTTATTCATCAAATATATAACAAGTCCTTATCTACGAGTGTCACCCTACTGTGCAATGGAACACTCGGAACTTGTCGCTTCTCTCTAGCTATGTTTGGTACCCACTGTTCATCCACCCTCTATCAGCAACCCACATTCACAGCCTCTTTTTTTTGTGGTACTGAGGATTGAACGCAGAGGCATTCTACCTCTGAGCTACACCCCCAGCCCTATTTTATTCTTTATTTTGAAACCAGGTTTCACTAAGTTGCAGAGGGCCTCACAAGTTGCTGAGGCTGGCTGCTAACCTGTGATTTTCCTGTCTCAGCCTCCCAAGTACTGGGATTACAAGCGTGCACCACCACGCCTGGCTCACAATTTCTTCTAATCACTATTCTATACTTATATCAACTTTGCTTAAGCATACATATCTGGGAGAGGACATGTGGTGTTTTTGAACCTAAATCAGTCATCATTAGTGGCGGTGGGGAGATAAGACTTCCCCGGCAAGGAGGCTCCCATTGGTTAAGGGCAATTCTGTTGATGGAGGACAGATGTAGGCATTTAGTAGCCAACATCTGCAGCATCTGGGGATCCAAGGCACTACTCCTGGAATGGGATTTCTGCATGACCTAAACAGTATCTACCATACTATAGCACATTTGCATTATTATAATAGTACATTTCACTAAAGTGATGCAGAGAAAAATTAAGGAGTTTATCTTGTTCATAACTCATGTATCTCCTCTGAAAAATGAAAGGGCCGATGAACACATTTATTTACTAAGACACTGTCTCTTGCTAGCCTTAATTTTAATACAGTTTTCAGTTCCGTGGCCTGTAAAATGCTGATAAAAATAACAATGTTGTGAAGATTTGATATGTGAAAAAGTTTTTAATCAATAGCTTTCACAGTGATCCAGAAATACTAGAAATAATAAATACATGCAAACTGAGGAGATTACAATACATGGTGTTAAAAACCCATTTGACTCTAGAATTCAATTTTGTAAAATTCATTTTCTGTATATTGAAGTTGTTGTATCTCATTGTAAGGTTCAAACAACTAATAAATAACTTGTCAAAGGTGACACAGTATTTCACATGGATTTTCTGGTATTTGACTGAAGAGATGACTCTATGGCAGAAAGTCAGTAAAGAGGTCTCTAAAACTGGGGAAAAGAATCATTGTATTTTGAAAAACAATTCTTCTTTTTATATTCTCCCATTTAGTGTCAACAAATAAAATATATGTAAAGGAAATAATTTTTTTTTTTTTTTGCTGTACCAGGGATTGAACGCAGGGGCGTTCTACCTCCGCACTACACCCCTGGCCCTATTTCTTTTATACTTTATTTTGAAACCGGGTCTCATGAAGTTGCAGAGGGCCTCACTAAGTAGAGAGAGAGAGAGAGAGAGAGAGAGAGAGGGAGGGAGAGAGAGAGAGACAAAGAGAGAGAGAGACAGAGAGAGAGAGAGAGAGAGAGAGAGAGAGACAGAGAGAGCGCTGAGGCTAGCCACAAACCCGGATCCTCCGGTCCCCGCCTCCCAAAGTATTGGGATTACAAGCATGCGCCTCCACACCTGGCTACAGGAAATAATTGTTTATAAGGAAGAACTAGATTGTCTTTTCTTCATGGTAGTAGCTAAATATGAACCCTTACCACTATAGTACGTAATAGAAATTTAATAAATACTGGTTGAAGTTTTTCTAAGTAAAATATAGAATCAATATAATAGATAGAAACATGTCAGGCAAGTACTCCTTAAATTTGTTCAGGCTCCTCAGTTATAACGCTGGAAGTTAACTTCATGCATGTAGTTTTTAAAAATTATGACCACATCTGGACATGGTGGTGCACGCTTGTAATCCCAGTACTTGGGAGGTAGAGACAGGAGGATCGTAGGTTCACGACCAGCCTCAGCTACTTAGTGAGGCCCTCCGCAACTTAGTGAGACCCTGTTTCAAAATAAAGAATAAAAACTAGGGCTGGGGTACCACACACACACACACACACACACACACACACACACACACACAAATTATGACCATATAGGGAATGCCATGAAAATGGATTTGAAAGAAACTAAAAATCACCTATAATTTTACTACTCACAGATAAACCATAATAAATATATGACTAGTTTCTCTTTTGTATATTTGTTTTTGTATTTTTTTAATTACAGGTGGAATCCATACCTTTTATCCATAGTCAACACAGAAACATTACATGATCTATTTGGAAAATGATAAAAAGATTGGCATTTTGAAAATCACCTGTCATTGAATGATATTTTAAATGTTTTTTTCCCTCCTTTTAAGAAACAATGGCTGCTTGAATTGTTCATAACTGCAATGGTTTGAATAGGGTTGTCCCTACCAAAGCTCATGTTGAGGCTTGGTCCCAGTGTGACAGTGTGAGAGCAGTTGGGCCTCTATGAGAGACTGATGCTTTTCTTGTGGGAGGGTTGCAGTCCTATCCTGACATTGCATCAGTTATCATAAAAGCAGACTGTCATAAAACGAGCATGGTGCCTCTCTTGACCTCTTTCACCATCTGACCTCTCTTCCACACATGCACATCCCCCCTACTTTCCACCTGAGGCTCACCTGTAACCAACAAGATACGGACTTCTCAGCCTTACAACCATGAGGTAAAATAAACCTCTTTGCTTTATAAATTACCTAGTCTCAGGTATGTTGTTACAGCAACACAAAATGGACTAACAAGCTGGGTGTGGTGGTATGCGCCTATAATCCCAGTTCTTGGGAGACTGAGACAAGAGAATCACAACTTTGAGGACAACTGGGCAACTTAGTGAAACCCTGTCTCAAAATAAAAAGGGGCTGGAAGTATAGCTCCATGGTAGAGCATCCCTGAGTTCGATCCCAATACCACCTGCAGACACATAAAATGGACTAACATAAGAACAAATTATAGAGCTGTAGAAACTCATAATTTCAGTTTACCTAGCAATAATAATGATCACTAGGTGCTATTTACAGTTCTTTGAAGGCTTGGGGGGGATATAAAACTTAGTTAGTAATCTTCCAGAGGTGTCCAAAATAGGAAACTTGGGCATTTTTAGAGAGAAACAATAGTTTTCCTATGAACTCTGATGTTAAAGAGTCTAGTGCAAGAGACATATATACTAACAAGTAATAAAAATAGATGATAACTAACACAGAAATCTGTGAAATCCAAATGCCATATTTGAAATTATTATTTTGAGACCCACAAGGATAAAGGCAACCACACAACTGAGAATATAGTATAATTTCTTTCTTATTCTTCTCTTAAGTGGCTTAAGCACAGATG
>PVJS01015282.1:28607-39224 GCA_004027185.1 Glis glis
GATTACAAGTGTGCGCCACCACGCCCGGCTGTTTTTTGGTTTTTTTTTTTTGCAGAACTGGGGATGGAACCCAGGAGCATTCTACCTCCAAGCTACGCTCCCAGCCCTATTTTATTTTTTACTCTTTCTTTTGAAACAGGTTCTCACTAAGTTGCAGAGGGCCTCACTAAGTAGCTGAGGCTGGCCGCGAACTCGGATCCTCCAGTCTCAGCCTCCTAAGTACTGGGATTACAAGTGTGCGCCACCACGCCCAGCTAAGAGAGAAGTTTTTAAAGAGTGAAAATGAATGGCATGTAAAACTTGGCATATCTTTGCACACTCTTTGTGGCCTCAAATGTAGCAGATAATATAGTGATTTTTAAAAGTTCCCCAGTTTGTAATTACTAAATTCAAGCTTTAGTACCATTATTCTGAAGGATAGGATCATTAGAAACCTAAATTAGCTATTTAAAAAGAATTTGCTACATAGCTACACTATATCTACTACTAATCTAAATACTATGAGGAAAGTAAAAAATAAATCTCTTCTTAGTTGTGGACATGTGTATGAACTGACATGGTTGATGATAATAGGTGTGGAGCCATTGCAGCAATAATAAGAATTCAAGATTACATTTTGTGGGCAAATAAAGATGTTTACATACAGAAACTTTAAAATGAATTGGTACTAATGAATGCATAAACTTTGGGCCTTAATAAAGTTACAAATATAACTTGGATTTTATATCTTATTTTGCCTTGGAAAGGTGTCTCTTGCTAATAGAAAAGTCACTCTTTCTTGTCAGGTTTTCTATGGGTGTACTTGGAAGAGAGTCTGTGTCTGGTGCATAGAAGCCTGTATTAGATTATTTGTTAAGTGATTAACAAATTAATTAATAGATTGCTTGTTTCAGCTGTCAAGATGAAAAAAAGTGACATTGCATACATAATTACCTAGTTCTAATATGTCTTAACCTAAGAGAAACATCATAACCCTTGGATTACTCTCATTATTAAACAATTCTGTTTATTTGGTATAAGAAATCAGTCTGTGACAATTTCTTTCTTCAGTAACATACTCATGCTATCTAGAAATTCCCTTTGTGTAACTTATTTTGTGTAAGGCCAGGAAGGAAACCATCATTGCATAGATTTTCAGAATTAGAACTATTAGTTCTCAATATTATAAAATGAAGTTTTAATGTCAGGGCACTAAAACAATGCTGGAAATAACAGAGTGCGTTAGTCATATTTTTTATTACCGTGACAAAATACCTGAGGAACGCAAGCTAGAGGAGGAAAGAGTTATTTTGGCTCACGGTTTCCGAGCTTTCAGTCCATCATGGACTGGCTCTGTTGCTTTGGGTTTGAGGTAAGGCAGAACATTATGGCGGGAAGATATGGTGGAGGAAACCAGCCCATTCCCTAGCAGCCGGGATGCAAAGAGAGGAGGGGCCAGGGACAAGAAATTGTAGGAGGTGTAATCTAGGTGGAGGCAGTGGGTCCTTGGGGGCATTACAGATCTGAAACATACCACAGAGTCTTCAGAATCTAAAGGGCAATCAAAAACTGAAGTTCTTTGGCTGACAAATAAAAGCTTACTTAATCATGCCTTTGCAAACTTTGATCTGTGCAATGGAGCTTTGCCCCAAATCTGGGTATGATATCGGTATTACTGAAATTAATTATACAACCAATGGGTTAAAATACAGAAATTAATTCCATCCTCTGTTCTCTTTAAATATATAACACAATTGTATTTGTCTGTGTGTGTGTGTGTGTGCGTGTGTGTTTGTAATTAACAAAGATTAAATCACTGTTGTGGAAAAACCATGAGGAAGTATGGTACGTGTCTTTAGTTATTTGAGGAGGAAGTTTATGACTCGAGACTCCTGTGAGAAGTTAAAAGATAAACAGTCTAATAAATAATGATGACATATTTAACCTTTAGCAAATAAATAGAGCCATGCTTACACATGAAGACAAGATGTAAAATATAAAAATCAATGATGAATAATTTGCAAATAATCTTGTAGGCAGTTTTGACATATAAATGATGCCAGTGTTTTCTAATGAGGGTAGCTGTGATTGAATAGCCAACTTGTGTGGGTGTTTGTACTAATTCAATTCCTCAATACCAGGTTTAAAGTTATTAATGCATCTGGGTGTGGTGGCACATGCCTGAGATGTGAGGATCACAGGTTAGACGTCAATCTCAGTCACTTAGATCCTGTTTCAAAATAAAGAATAAAAAGGGCTGGGGGTATAGCTCAGAGGTAGAGCATCCCTGGGTTCAATCACTAGTACTAAAAGAAAAAGTATTAACGTAATCTTTAATGTTACATAACAGGAAGTGCTTCATATCTTTGATCATGAAAAAGCATTATATCCTACAAGTATAATACTCCACTCTGTTGATGACAATCAAGTAATGGTTGCTTTCTGTTCTCATTTATTTTAGCTTCTTTATTCAATATTTTAGGATACATTTACCATGAAAAACATTATTTATCATTCTCAATATTTATATTTATAGCATGAGTTTAAATCCTGAGGAGCTGATTACCATAAATTGAAATTTTTGTAGTTGTCAGTAGTAATTCTTATCTATGCTATGAGAGCTATCCCAGTAGATTAAAATGTTTGAAAAAAAGTTTCAGAGTATATGCCATTTTGCACATCCTCTTTACTTCTGACTAGTTTCCTTAAAAATTTTCAAATGTCAAATAAATAATAGCAATTATTATATTTAAAAAGTTGAGTATTTTTTAGTGATGACATACTGTTAAAATTTTCTTCAGTGGTTGTATTACAACTCTTTAAGTATTAGGGAACATTTTTTTTTTTTTTTTGGCCGTACCGGGGATTGAACCCAGGGGCATTTTACCTTTGGGCTACACCCCCAGCCCTATTTTTTATTCTTTCTTTTGAAACAGGGTCTCACTAAGTTGTGGAGGGTCTCACTAAGTAGCTGAGGCTGACCATGAACCCAGATCCTCCCGGTCTTAGCCTCCCAAGTACTATTAGGGAACATTTGAATGGGAATAGGTAATTTGTTTTAGACAATCAACCTTGATGACACAAGCTGATGTTTCTTGAGAACAATTGTGAAGAGCCAACTTGTTTTCTTAGATGAGAAATGGACACATCTTAGCCAAGAGTATGTTCTTCATAGCTCATTTATTTCCTTTCAATTCTCCATCTCCATTTCTTTCAGCTCTTTATGCCATAAATCACACTCCATCTCCTGGTTGCTCAGCTACATTTCTTTTACTTTACCTCCTAATGCCTTCATCCTGAAACTTTGCTGGGGATAATGTTAGGGATGAGTGACGCTAAAAAAGAGCTTTGTTTATATATCTCTGAATAAATACACACATATATAACAGAACATTTAATCTTTAACAGAACATTTTGTCTTTCAAATATCATAAATTTGTTCTACTAATAGCGTGGATCATAAAACTGCTACCAAGATAGACTTTGAAATACAGTGATGTATTAATTTGCTGGGCCTCAAACTGCAGAATTGCTCTGTGAATGTGTGCTTTATTTATTTATTTATTTATTTATTTTTGCGGTACTGGGTATTGAACCCAGGGGCATTCTACCTCCGCGCTACACCCCTGGCCCTATTTTTTATACTTTATTTTGAAACTGGGTCTCACAAAGTTGCAGAGGGCCTCACTAAGTAGATAGAGAGAGAGACTGAGAGACAGACAGGGAGAGAGAGAGAGAGAGCTGAGGCTGGTCACGAACCCGGATCCTCCGGTCTCTGCCTCCCAAAGTACTGGGATTACAAGCGTGCGCCACCACGCCCGGCTGAATGTGTGCTTTATATCTCACAGGATAGAATAGAAAAATGTTAGACAGTAGATAAGTCATTTATTTCTACCAAGTGACTATTTTCTTTATCTTAGCAGAGTAAGACATTATAATATAATATAATATAATATAATATAATATAATATAATATACTAATATATTGAGGAAGACAGAAATACTAAAGCTGAATAGCAAGAAAGGTTTTACTTGTGCATAGGAAGAGAGTGAGCAGGGAAAGAAAATAGCTTGTTGATCCTCCATCCAAAAAAGTCTAAGTGGGCCTGAAGAGTAGCTTACCCATTAAATTATTGATGCTGCAAATTTCTTATGTTTGAAAAATTCACCTATGAGACAGCAAGACTCTTCAACATCCCTTTGGCAGTAGACTAGTGGAGAGTAGATGGTGTATCTCCCAAAAGGTCAAGGTCACAGTAAAATACCATGTCCCTGAATGCCTTCTTTTCTGTTCCCCAAAACCTAGCCAAGTTAAGGGAACAGTGAGAACAAGCCTGGGCCAGAAAGTGCAGATACGTATCATTTGAAGGGCTTTCTTATGCACATTGGGAACAAGGACAAGCTAGCGTTATCTGTAGAAAGCTATGTTCTTGCATGTATGCCAGACAGCTACTCCTTAGGATGCTGGTCAGATAAGCAAATTAAGCAAGCTGGTGCTGCTGATGTCACGGCTTCTGAAGCCTAACATATAAAACCCCTCTCTGAGTGCACTGTGGAAAGGATACCCATCCCTCATGCAGACAGCTACCACTGGAGGAAGCACCAAGAGTTGGAGGAGGCACTGCGTGGCACAGCACCATTAAGGATGAAGGTACCATCAGCTTGTCCCCACTGAACTCTTCTTGGAGCAGTCACTGACCTCTTGTCAGCTTTCCCTCATAAACCACGTGTCTCTCCCATGCCATCTCCAGGCACTTTCTTTGGCCTTTCTGTAAACTACCCCACTGCCCCAGCACAACTGATCTGTGGACAGGACAACCGGCAAGGCTGGCATGAGGCCTGAGGAACTCTTGTAGTGCGGAGACTGGCAGTTGAGAACAGAAACCATGTGGGGTGGGAGGAACTCTCAGGATGGTCTTCCACCTCTATATAGGGAGAAGTGACAGCTATTATGAGTGTCTCAAGGACACAAAGGGAGTATGGTGGTACCCCCCAAACACCCCTAAAATTAGGGGAAATATTGTTGGTAGTGGGCAAGCAATATGGTGTAAAGAAAAGGAAAGAGCTATGTAAGATAGGAGCAGCTGGGGTGGCCCTTGCTGTGGTGGCACGGGCAGCTAGAGAGGCAGAGCTTGAAGGCCCAAGCCCATGTTGACCAACTGCATTAGGCGTTAAAGCAGATCATGGAGCACATTTAACCGAGGCAGGGATTATTGAGCAGTGACTTGCTTGTATGAAGAGCACTGATGAAAACCTGTAAACTCTAGTCTGCTGCTTTGATAAAGGAGAATGTTTATCAAGAGCTAGCAAGGATGGCGGTTAATCAAAAGCACTGGAACCTCCATACGTGGTACCTTCATGAGGAGGAGAAGAGGACTGGGATGAGCTGGTCGAGGTGCCAGTGCTGGGGGCCAGACAGGTCATAACTCAGAAGATAGAGACCGACCGGCCATGGCTGATGGGAGTGGATATGGAGAACCGGCCCCTCTGGACCGGCACACACATATCTCCAGGAGAGATTACACTGCTCTTGAATTGGTAGAACTGAGGAACAAGTTGAGGTTGGAAGTTGGGGAAAATGTAGCAGAATGGTCGTCGCAGCTTTGGGACCCTGGTGCTGAAGGCACACTCCTATCAGGGAAAGAAATGAGTAAAATCACCTCAGTGATCAAACACAAGACCCTGCAATGAAGTTTATACACAGCTGTCAATGGGAACTGTGCCATGCTTGGCTCAATATGTGTGAGTTACCCATGGCGCCCCCACAAGGGCGATCCATGGGGGAACTGCAAGATCTCCTGAGGGAGTTAAGAATGAAGCAGGCCATTGAGACAGATAATGACGCCAGTCCTGATAATAACACATTCACAGCAGGGATGAAGAGCACCATTCTCCAGATGGCTCTGGGGAAATGCTATGAAGCTCTGGAGTCAGTCCTGAACCCTCTAGTGGGCCTTCCTGTTTCTCCAGCAGCAACTGAAAAGATTAGGGCCCAGGGTATTTGGAGTATGGATCAGAAGGTGGAAAAAAGAAGGGACAAAGAAAATACAAGAAATTCAGTAAAGAAAGCCAGGAGCCATTGGATTTCACGTGGGAAGGGCAACATGGACTTTAAATGTTATTTCCCAGGGACATGTATATAGTCCAGTCATATGTCCTGGGATGGTGGCTATACCTCTGGCTGGTAGATAAAACTCAACGCAGGGTCAGTGTTCCATTATATTGATGATGTCATGTTAACTTCTGAGTCTTTTCCCCACCTAGAGGAGGCAGCTTAAATGTTGGCGGCATATCTCCAAAAGAAAGGAGAAGCTATTTGGCAACTCACCATGAGGGAACACTATCTGTCAGGATGTTTCCACTGAAGTCTTCCTGGAGCAGTCCTGACCTCTTGTAAGATTTCCCAAACAACCTATATGTTTTATTATTATTTTTTTTTACGGTACTGGGGGTTGAACCCAGGGGCATTTTACCTCCGAGCTACACCCCCAGCCCTATTTTTTTATGCTTTACTTTGAAACCAGGTCTCACGAAGTTGCGGAGGCCTCACTAAGTAGCTGAGGCTGGCCGCGAACCTGGATCCTCCGGTCTCCGCCTCCCAAGTACTGGGATTACAAGCGTGCGCCACCACGCCTGGCACAACCTGTATGTTGCCCATGCTATCTTCTGGCACTTCCTTTGGCCTGTCACCAACCTACCCCACTGTTCTGGTATAAGTGGGCTATGGACTCATCAGATGGCAAAATGCCTTGAGTCGGGGGGATGGGCAAAATTTTTGGTTTTAATTCCTTGCTTGTCCTTCAATATTGACTCCTTGAGCCACTTACCTATGGACAGAATTACTAATTGCACAAATTGTTGTTGGACTAAGAAAAAAAATTGAAAGCAGATATTTTGTAAACATAAATTCTGGTCAGATAATGTAGACCCCTCTGGAAAATGTTGCACAAAGGCTTTTCCATGCAGAGTAGTAGTTATAGATATTTTAATTTTTCTCTTGAAAGAGAAATGAATCATCAGAGGCACATTTTCCAGAGAGCAATATTTTGTCAGGAGGTGATTCCCATTGTTTTTATTAAATAATACCGAATCCTACCGTGGGAGCATCTGCTCTTTCTGTCACTTTTGCCTGAAAAGACTTATTGTTTATCCCCACTGTATCCTTCTTAGATCCTATTAACATCTTGTCCATCTGATTGGAATCTCAGGTTAGGAGAGAGTGCATTGGACTGCAATCCGTAAGAGTTTCGGGGTGCCCCAAGGTTACCTGAAACTTTGAGACTGTCTTGAGAGCACCAAAGACTCCTCCTTGCTTTCTGTCAGGGACATGCTGCTCCTCTTTTCTTCTATCTGGTTCCTTTGTCTCTTATGTATACCCTCCCTTTTTATTTAAATTATAGCATGCATTATTATTCATATTGACATTATGCACCATTAGTTAGAAATACCAGTTGGCAAATTGCCACCGCTCTTCCTCCTGCCAGTTCCCCTTGTCTCACTCCAGGAGCACCCTGACCCCTGCCTCCAGGACCCACAGGGATTGTCCCTCAACTGACAACCAATGAGCCTAAGCATGACACGGCAGTGCTCTCCTGAAACCAGTTCCAGTGCTGTGACAGGGGAACATTCGTCATCGGTGCCTGTGCTACACTGGCTATGAAATGTTTTTATATCTGCCTTGAGAATCGATCTCCTTTTTGGAGCAAGAAAATGCTTCATGCTTTGGCTCCTTCAGATCTTACCCATTCTAGAGTCCAACACTCCCAGTCTCTTGTTCCACGACTCCTAAATTATTTTGCACTTGCTTCTTGATCACTCTCTTTCCCTTCTTATTTTTTTCTTCTAAACTTCTACATATTGCTTATAACTCAGCATTATACATTTTTTCATAAGGGTCTTACCTAGTTTCTGTACACAAATCTAAGCTCCTTTCCTCGTGTTTTGTTACGTACATACTTTTAACTCAGTAATTTTTTTTTTGTGTGGTACCGGGGATTGAACCCAGGAGCGTTCTACCTCCGCGCTACACCCCCGGCCCTATTTTTTTTTATACTTTATTTTGAAACCGGGTCTCACGAAGTTGCAGAGGGCCTCACTAAGTAGAGAGAGAGAGACAGAGAGAGAGAGAGAGAGAGAGAGAGAGCTGAGGCTGGCCGCGAACCCGGATCCTCCGGTCTCCACCTACCAAAGTACTGGGATTACAAGCGTGTGCCACCACGCCTGGCCTCTTAACTCAGTAATTTTTTAAATATGTCTTTTTATCACATTTTTCTCCCTTCTGAACAGTAATATCTTGACAGTTGGGCCCAAGTGTACATTTGTTCCCAGTTCTTTGTACTTTTCCTGAATGTATATTGAGTAGATGAATAAATAATATTTATTTATTTATTTATTTATTTATTTATTTACTTATTTATTTTAGTGGTAGTGGGGATTGAATCCAAGGGCATTCTACCTCTGGGCTACACGAAAGCCATTTTTTGTTTGATTATTTTGAAACAGGGTCTCAGTAGGTTACTGAGAGTCTTCCTACATTGCTGAGACTGTCCTTGAACCTCTGATCCTCCTGTCTCAAGTACTGGGGTTATAGGTGTGTGCCACCATGCCCAGCAATAACATTTATTTGAAAAAGTACATAAATGAAAAAAAATGTTGGTTTAGATCAGTCAAATGAAGCCAGGCGTGGTGGTGTACACCTGTAATTACAGTACTTGGGAAGCTGAGACAAGAGGATCATAGGTTCAAAGCCAGCCTCAGCAACATAGGGAGTCCTTCAGCAACTTAGACTCTTGTTTTAAAATAAAACGCAGGGCTGGGGTGTAGCTCAGAGGTAGATGGCCCTTGGGTTCAATCTCCAGTGACACACAAACACACACACACACACACACACAGAGTCACACACAGAGTCACACACACAAGACTTGTCAGTTGGGGTTCATGAACATAGTAGATTTTGAGCTAACTTTTAAGGAAATCAAGGGCATGGTAGAATGGAAATAAGGTTAATTTACATACCAATGAGGGTGATAGTAAAAACAAAGCACAGGTAGAGAAAAGAGGACATCAACATAGGTTTTTGGGGAATAACAATATTTGGTTAGTAAGTGGATAAGACAGAAGGAAAATAATTATTCTTATAGTTTTTATATTTCCATACCAGGTTGAGGAATTTAGAACTTGCTACTGGAACCAGTAAATCCCAGACCTTATTCCTTCACTATAAGATTGGATTTGTAACAATTGACAACTTGTTTTTCCCTGGGCTTGGCTCCAACTCCATACAATATCACCATCTGTATCACACCATTCAAATCCATGCTCAATACTCACTATTCTTTCCATGCGAGTACCTTCCTAAGCTCTTCTTGTTCTCTCAAAGGTCAAGTCATGGCTCTTTTGGCCTTCTGATTCATTGTGCCGTAAGCATGTATTTCTTTGCCAAATGTTAACTCCCTTCAAACTAAGGTACAAGGAATAAAGAAATCCATTTAGTGATTTATCTAGATTTTGCTATAGCTGGCTTTGGTACATTGCTCTCCATAAATGTGTTCATTTTATGTTTGCTTAATAGTTAACTGGTATCCAAAGATCTGCTGGGGTTTAATTTAAGCCAATCACTTTAACTGTGGAATTATTTCTTTCCAAAACTTTCTACACTGTTCATAGAGGACTATCCTTCAAGAACAATATATGTATGTGTGTGTGTGTGTGTGCGTGTGTGTGTGTGTGTATTTTATTCATTTATTGGTGCATTGTAACCATAGATTTTGCTAAGTGTCAGGGTAGCAGAAGCATGCATGCACACATCGCTCATTTAGCCCTCCCTCAATTCCCACCCTATTCCCTCCCCCTTCCCTCCTTTCCATGCTCAGCATAGTGATTGACTTTGATAAGTTTGTGTATGTACATCATGTGCTAGTGTATTTCCCTCTTTCTCCTCCCATCTCCCTCAGTTAGGTCGCCTTCTTTACTCATCTAAAATTTTCTCCTTCTTTGTCTGGAGTCCCTTCTAAGTCCCATTCTCCCTAGTTCCACATATTAGGGAGAACGTCCAACTATTTTTTTTTACAATAGCTGGAGGATAGAAACTATGAAACATTTGAAAATTGTAATCTTTCACTTGCTTCTAGTTCACAATAGATTAACATTCCAAACATTGCAACCCCAGCCCAAATATCTGTGTCTATTACCATGACTTACTTTTAATGTAATCTAAATATGACAAAAACAAACTTGAAGACTTACCATGGGGTTTTGGTACTATAATTAGAAGGAGCTTCTTCTTATACCAATGACTCAGATTGTTGCTCTATATCTTGATGGAATTCATAGCTCGAGATATGTGAAGGGTATTTTTGTTTTGTAAATGGAATAATATGACAGACCAATCAGCATAGAATTTCATTCAATACAAAAACTACAAAGTGAACAATTTTGTAAAACCCAAACCAAACACACCAAAAAACCCTATAGGACCAGGTATGGTGGCGCATGCTTGTAATCCCAGTACTTTGGGAGGCAAAGACTGGAGGATCTGGGTTCGCGGCCAGCCTCAGCTCTTTCTCTCTCTCTCTCTCTCTCTCTCTCTCTCTCTCCTTGTCTCTCTCTCTCTCTCTCTCTCTCTCTCTCTCTCTCTCT
>PVJS01015283.1:0-39120 GCA_004027185.1 Glis glis
CCCCGGTACCGCAAAAAAAAAAAAAAAGAAAAGAAAAGAAATTCCAGCTGGCTCTCCACGTAGAGAGAGTTCTGGCCTCTACCCCTCAGCCACCACCTTTGCCTAGTCAGATCTCATCTCAAAGTCCTTGCTGACTCCCCATCCTAGAATAGACACTCTACTTAACAAAATCATGACACCCTTCATTGTGTTTTCCCAGTATGAATCAAAGGTACGTGTGTGATTATTTAATATATAGCTATGTTCTCCACTAGATTGAGGTCAGAGGGGATCTTTCTCAACCTGGTATTCCCAAGCAGAACAGATACTTGGCATATGTAGTTAATTCAATGAATATTTACTGATTGGATAAGTAGGTGGTTGAACTACTAGTTTTTATTAAATATATTAAAATCCTTCAAAATATTATTTTTTCTTCAAAATATTATGATTGAATTAAATAGGAATGTTATTGTTAAAAATATGTTGATCTTGGGAATAGTCATAAAATGATTTTGCGCTTCATTATGGCTTTAAAATAACTCAGTGTTCATCTCACTTTTGATGTTTAGTTTTTCATAATTTTTATATTGGTGCATAAATGCTGGAAAAATGTTTCCTCAAAAACAAAAACATTGGCAGTAGAATTCAAGATTGGCTTGCACAACCAGTTCAGAATTTGGGCCAACGTAGACATGAACAAAGTTTTCCTGTGTTTTATTAAAGAAAAAAATGATACCAGGCTCTATGTAGTAGAATGGTTGGCAGAGTAAGCATTCGGTTTGACAGTCTATGAAATATTAGAAAGAGTATTTATTTGATCATTTCTTTTTATAAAAAATGCAAATATTACCTCAGAGAAAAATGATAATCTGTGAAATAATGTTGATTATTATGACAGAAACATTATTATACTTTTTGTATTAAACATACTATCAATTCATTATTGAAGTCATTATTAATAAGCCATAAGCAGTATAATTATTAAGTTAATGAAGAATGCAAATGCTATTTCAAGAGAAAGTTTATGTTAAGAAAATAGAATCTATTCAAATACTATAGATGAAATAAATTCCACAAACAGTACATGTGTTTAATTAAGGCTGCTTTTTATATTTCCTAAATTAAGCCTTAGTAAAGCTTTATTGGGTTAGTTTGAATCTTAGCACATGATTAAAAGTAATAAAACAACACCCAAAATGCAAAAATCTTTGCCTATTTTAATTTACTAAAATTAACAAATTACAGACTCAATCATTTTTCAAAAATCCCAATTTGACTGTGTTATATTATTATCAGGGTTGGCAAGCAACTGTCAGCAGACCAAATCTGGCCCACCATCTGTTTTTGTATGGCCCACCAACTAAGAATAGATTTTACCTTTTTTAAGTGGTTAAAAGTGTCAAAAGAAGAATATTTGATAATCTGCAAAAATTATATGAAATTCAAATTTCAGTGTCCATAAATGAAGGTTTTAAGTGGTAAGTGGCCACACTTGTTCATTTGTATATTGTCAATAGCTTCGATTGCTCTAAACTGCAGAATTGAGTAGTTGTAACAAAGACTGCGTGTACTGAAATGATTGGTGTTTGACTTCACAGAAAAACTTTGTTGAGCTGTTATTATTATGACATCATAGTTTACCAACATCTCTTGGGTTTCTTAATTCTTCATTTTTGTGTGCTTGTATCCTTGTATCCTTGCTATACTGTTTTAATTTTGCCTAAATTCTGTACTATTTGTCATTAGTCACCTAAATGATCTCTTGGTTCCTGGACCTTGCCCAACCACACACCTAACCCCAGCTTACATGTATGTCTGGGTCTTTCTTCAGTCTTAGATAAAATAACCTTAGGTTCCCTATTTGGATCATGGATTGTCCAATCACTTTACCCAAATGTGCAAGTGAAAATTATGTTGTAAAGCAGGTACCCAGAGAGCAGATCATAGGCTCCCTGGGGAAATTGTTATAAATGAGCTTTGTTTTTCTGAACTACAATCTAGCACATCAAATGAAGTAATGATCCAAGGTAAAAACATATGCAAAACTTGCATGAACAGCTAAAAGTATCGGAATGTTTTTCAAATTATGAACTTTTTGAACTAGATGGATGTTTCACTACAATCCATTTTGATTTGCTGATTTCAGATGATATAACCGAGGTAGATATGCACTTTTCTCCAAGATCACCCAGCTAATGGGTATCACAAATTGCACCCAAACTCACATCTCCTACGCTCAGCCCACCTAACTTCTTTACCAATGTAGTGGTGAGTGTCTTTTCAAAATGAACAATGTCTTATATAAGGTATGCAGAGCATATAAGTACAATTATATTTTATCAGAAGCTTTATGTATCCAAAATTAGTCTTAATAAACACTAAATAAAATTAATTTATTTTTCTTTCCTATTTTCTGGAACTGTAGAATTCTGTTTTGTATTTGTGGGGTGGGGCTGGGCAGAGTTAGCTAGGAGTAAGGAGATGGATATAAAAAGCTTAACAGAGTCATATTTCCTCCACTAAAGTTTAAACATATACCATTTATGTGGTTTTCCTTTGTATATTTCCATACCTTAGGTAGAGACTTTCACAGATACAGTACCAAGTTTTCTCCTTTCCTTTCCTTTCCTTTCCTTTCCTTTCCTTTCCTTCCCTTCCCTTCCCTTCCCTTCCCTTCCCTTCCCTTCCCGGTACTGGGGGTTGAACTCAGGGACATAATACATCTGAGCTACATCCCCAGCCCTATTTTATTTTTTATTTGGAAACAGGGTCTCACTAATTTGCTGGGACCCTTGCCAAGTTGCTGAGGCTGGCCACAAACCTGTGATCCTCCTGTTCCAGCCTCCCAAGTACTGGGATTACAAGCATGTGCCACCATGCTTGCTCAATTTCTCTAAAAGAAAAAAATCAGGCCTGGCTCTGGGGCCTTCAGTTCCTCTCAGAATGATGACAGGGGTGTGGCCTGGAGCTTCTTAGACTTAGTTGATTCTAGTATTAGTAAAATGTGAGGACAGTGGGCCAAATCTTAAGATGAGAATTCCAAATGTGGGATCAAGTAAAAGTTGAGTGTTTAGAAATGGGTCAAAAAATTTGAAGCAGTTCAATTAAGAATTCGTGCTGCATATAAGGTGAAAATAATTAAATGGGATTTCAGGAAGGAGATCAAATTGATTTTACTCTTTCTCACTGATCTATCATGAATACTAATACCATAGCCATAGATATTCTAAGCTTTATTTAGAGTAATTTCAGAGAAACTCCTTCCATTATTTTCCATTTACTTTCCATCTGCCTATTTATCAAGAAAATCAATAATCATCATTAAAAATGCACATATAGAATAACAGAAGAAATAGTAATTTTGGAGAAATTGAAGATGTTTCTAGAAGTTAGCCAAAGAAAACTTCATGTTCTAATCCTTTTCGGATCTTAGAGAGTCTTAATATCACTCTTCTTCTCCCAGTATTTTAACTTAGCTAATAAATATTTTCATTCTGCACACTGAAATTCTGAACTGTGATATATTTCTTACTAAAACTAAATCCAATACAATTAAACTTTTTCTGTGTCAAGATGTAGTCCGTGCCCAGCAAAAGACCAAGAATATTTTGCAAAATTTCTGACTCAATTATATGTTTCATACAGATTTTGAAAGCTGTAAAATATCATTGCATGCTAATAACAAATAGCCCCTATAGAATGCATGCAGTACCCTCAGCTGTAATTGTTTGGAAAGTTTCCAAGAATCTCTTATATCTACACTTGCACATAAAAGAAAATCAAATAGAAATGTACTTGAATGGGAAACCTCCATTATTCCAAAGAAATTTGTGACTTCTTTTCAATTTTTAATATCTTCATGCTAATTTCATAATCAAAAGGTTGAGAATATTTCACATTTATTTATGGCTACTTTATTTTGTCTATATTTTCTTCTGAATCCAGGGACATGTGTGTATGTGTATGCATGTGTGTGTGTGTGTGTGTGTGTGTGTGTGTGTGTGTGTGAGAGAGAGAGAGAGATAGAGTAAGAGAACATATTCCAGCAGAGTTTATCCCTAAAATTGACATATCTGCTCAAATTAATTAATACCATCTTGCCTGATTCATTTAGCATAAATGTGTAAATTGTCACAATTGCTAAAGTATGTACTGACCTATGCCATTAGGTAAAAATATATATATGGGCACTGGGGATTTAGCCCAGGGACATTCTGCCTCTGAGCCAGACCCTCAGCCCTATTTCATATTTTATTTTGAAACAGGATCTCAAGAAGTTGCAGAGGGCCTCGCTAAATTGCTGAGGCTGGCCTCAAACCTGCAATCCTTCAGCCTCCCAAGTACTAGGATTATAGTTGTGTACCACCACACCCAGCACTATTTCTAATGATTAGCTTGGAGACTGAGCGATGATTGCCTCTGATCCTTGGAACAGCACTGTAAGTCTCATAAGTGAAGGAACCATGTCTGTTATGTCCAATGCTACACTCTGAGAATGTAGAATAACCTTGGCACATAGTAGGATTTCAAAAGATATTTAATAATGCAAATAGGATGTGCAAAGGTGTGTGCATGGAATGATAGTGTTGGACTACTCATCACGATGTTCTTAGTATTTCTTTAGACCCCTTTTCCCTTCTCTGCCCACACTTAATCCCACGTGGGCCACAGTTACCCTCTCCATTGCTCATGGCAGTGGGGTGGAGACATAGGTAAGACTCGAAGAAAGACGGGCCCAATGTTTTGCCCTCCACACCGGCTGAGTGTTGGTCAGTGAAAGCCATAATACAGAAGGGCTCCTTCCTCTCTTTCTGAAGTAGAGTGAGCCCTGGTGCGTCTAAGCAGAAAGCGCTGCTACTCATGACATGCCCT
Source organism: Glis glis (assembly GCA_004027185.1). Taxonomy (NCBI): domain Eukaryota; kingdom Metazoa; phylum Chordata; class Mammalia; order Rodentia; family Gliridae; genus Glis; species Glis glis. The sequence continues at coordinate 4,855 of PVJS01015283.1, forward strand.
GTGTTTAAGCATGATGCAGAAGCAAGAGGGACATGAGCTCATAGCAGGAAAGGGGGAAGAAGCCTTGTTAATGGAAACAAGGAGCAGTTCAGCAGTTTTCTGTTTTGATTATAAATGACCATGGGCCATGGAGAATGAACCTCTTGGGAGACATCAGTATGAGTAGATAACAAGGAGGACCGGACAGTCCCCTGTATAGATCAATGAGCCTTATCAGTATGTCAGCCCCACTGGCTTCAAGCTCAATGCCGGGACAAATGGTTTCTGTCATCTAAGCGGAAGGGAGGTTTGTGATATGAATTAAGTTGCGTTACGGAGGAAGCTAAAAATGTTAGGGCTTTTGCACTTGAGTGCTCAGGTTCATACCCACCGTATGTGTCTAATTCAGGGGCTGAGAAATTATAATCCTCAGGCCAATTCCAGCCTGCTTCGTGCATTTGTACAGCCCACGAGCATAGGGTTTTTACATTTTTTTAATTGTTGAAGAAAATCAAAAGAATTATATTGCATGACAGCTAAAAATGATATGAAATTCAAATTTTAGTTTCCATAAATAAAATTTGATTGGGAAAGTCATACTCGTGAGTTCACAAATTGTCTATGGATGCTTTTGTGCTGTAATATCAGAAGCTAAAGACTTGAGATTGTGTGTCTCACACGGGCTAAAATTTCTCTATCTGACCATTTACACAAAATCTTTTCCAACTTCTGTTCTAGTCTAGGAAGACTTAAAAAGTAGTTAGCTTCGTATTTCTTACTTTCCTTGACAATATCTGTTGATGTATCCTAGGAATTATTTTCTAGGATAGATCATTTCTCTTTCACATTAAAAAGCAGAGAGAAATTGTCTCTAGAGCAAGGGGCAAAAGACCTTTCATAATTTAAACAAAAGACCTTTCATAATATTTTGTTGTTGTTGTTGGTGGTGGTGGTGGTGGTGGTGTGTGTGTGTGTATGTGTGTGTGTGTGTGTGTGTGTAACTGAGGATTGAACCCAGAGGCACTGCACTCTACCTCTGAGCTATACCCACAGCTTTTTTTTTTCTTTTTTCATTTTGAAACAAGGTCTTACTACTAGATTACTGAAACTGGCTTCCCACCTGTGATCATCCTGTCTCAGCCTCCCAAGTACTGGGATTTCAGGCATGTGCCACCATGCCTGGCCTTTCATAATATTTTTAAATAAAATGTTTCTTTGTTGGGAAAACACTAACTCAAATATATCTAATTCAATATAACATTCTGGGAGCAAAGACAATGCTCATGGAAGAGAATTAACACACCCAAGCTCAAATCTTTTATAGAATGAAATTGATGAAACTCAGAATGCTCTCAGGTAACCAGAGAAAGTCAAAGTGGGCAGGGACAGTAGTTAATACATCACCATTACAGCACAGACTCTACAATGATGGTTCACCACATCATCTCTCAAAAACCACTAAGATGGCCATAGTGAGATGTCTACATGCTATCTGGTGCTTTTAAAATGTTTGTGACTGTTTAAAACAAATAATCTGTATACAACTTCACTAGTTTACCTGCTCTTTCCCTTCCAGTAAAGGAAAGGACAATGTCCTTTGAGATGGGTAACCTCGTTATTGATGGTCTGATGACATTTGTCACTTTAAAAAGTCATTTTCAGTGCCTCACTACGAGAGAAGTTATAAGAATACTTTCCTGTACTGCAAGAAATACATATTCTTTGAGCTATTCATTAGTTCTCTAATGTTTGGGGGAGCTTTTTCTTTAACTGTGTTTTTGTTTTCTCATATCCAATCTTGAGGTTTTTTTTAATTAAATCATTAAAAGATGTGTGATACCTAATGAAGAATTTAGACTTTATTAATCCATGTCTGAGTCAAGTCAGGTCTACTGTGCAGCATTGATTTAGATACCTGAAGCTAAACATATAAATGATAAAAACTAGGTTTTAACATTTTTATTAACTGAATTAATTTTGCTTTCTTACCTATTAAAAGAAGTGTGATTAATTGTGACTCACACATTCCCCTTCTGCTGTAATCTCCTCGGAGGTCAAGAACAAATGTCAGGTCTATCTTCTCTCAAAGGAGGAGAATATACGGGAATGGTCGCTTTTAATTTTCAAAACATTAAACTCCATTAGTACAAAAGTGGCACTAGATAATACTTTGTCAGCTCAGAGCTTGTTTTTCCACATTTCTGGAGGTCAGATGATTAGGTCACTGTCATTATAAATATACCAAAAGCAGCTGGGCATGGTGGTGCACACCTGTAATCCCTGTACTTAGGAGGCTGAGACAGGAGGATCACCGGTTCAAGGGCCTCAGCAACTCCGCAAGACCCTCAGCCACTTAAACAGGCTCTGTTTCAAAACAAAAATAAAATAGGACTGGGGTATAACTTGGAAGTAGAATGCCCCTTGGTTCAATCCCCAGGACCTCCCCTACCATGCACACACAGATGCACCCAAAGCTCCCAGACCTGCAGGAATGCAAACTCTTAATCTAGCTACTCTCGGTGGTCTCTTACTGTACTCCCTGTTTTACATACGGATCATGGACTCGGTTGTTTTTCCTACAGATGCTCTTTCAGCCTCTGGATCTTTGTTCACTCTCCATGCAATATTCAATCCACTCTCTTGGGCGATGCAGTCAGCCTTCAAAACATTGTCTGGGCTAGGAACAGTGGCTCATGCCTATAATCCAGTACTTGGGAGGCCGAGGCAGGAGGATCACAGCTTCAGCAATGCAGTGAGACTCTGAGCAACCTAGTGAGACCCTGTTTCAAAACAAAAGGTAAGAAGGACTGGGGATGAAGTTTGGAGGTAGAATGCCCATGGGCTCAATCCCCAGTACCAAAAACAAAAACAGAAAACACTGTCCAAGAGAATCTCCTTTACTACAGTACTCCTGACTCCTTCAGGTAACATCAGATGATCCTATATCTTTGTTCTCGGAACACCTTAAGTTGACCTCTATTTGAGTGTTTCATGCAGTGTGTTCTAATTGGCTCCCTAGTGCTGCCCTTCCACTTGACTTTGAACTCCTGGTGTGGATGGCACCTCTTCAAGCGCAGGGTCTGACAAAAGAGCTGCTGAATGTTTATGTGGTGGCCAAAAGGAGGTACGTTTGAAATTCCACTGTGTTCTTCCAGATATAAGCTTTCATTTGAAAATGTTATATCATCGTCAATAAATTCATCTCATATTCTTTAATTATAGATGGAATTTATTTTTTTTAAGAATTCTCGAACCCATTGGTTGAGTATCACCCCTGTGCTTAACTTTTTCCAGGCTGCCCATGAAAAGATTAATGGTCTTCATGCTTTCTAGAGAAATCCCTAAAGCAGGAAAGCAGAGAAATGTCTAGCCAAATGCTGGAGGTAGATAAAAACTACATGCTGTGCTGAAATCAAATAGAAGCCATGTGCATCAGGGTAACACAAGCATGCTCTACAGCCTACACTTCTTGTTTGTTGGAGGTTTTATCAGAGAAGAATAAATGCCAGGTTTTCTCACATTCTTTTCCTATATCTTTTTAGTCCATTAATATGTTAATTTGCATTAAATGATTTGCTAATGATAAACCAACCTCTCCTTGTTGGGATAAACCCAAGTTGGTCATGATGGATTATTATATTTATATGTTGCTGGATTCGGTACCCTAATCTGATGTTTAGAATTTATATAATTCATACAACTAAATTAAGGAGTAATTTTTTTTCTTTCTCGTACTCTCATTATCAGATTATGGCATCGATGTTATGATTGCCTCATACAATAAATTGTGGATTGTTTCATCTTCTTATTCTTTGAAATTTTATAATAATGGAGTCATATAATTCTTTTAATATTTGGTTGAACTTGCCAGTAAAATTATGAGGCTTGAAGTTCTCAGTAGCAATAGTAACTGAATTCTATTTTTGTTTGTAGATAATGTATTAACCTGAATTTTACTTCTTTCTGATAAATTATGTTTTTCTAGGAATTTACTTATTTTATTGAAGTTGTTTGCTGGTAGTTCATTTATAATATTCTCTTCCTATTAGTAATCTTTGCCATATTTTTAGTTCTGTCTTCCTTTTGCTCTGATACTGTTTGTCTTTTCTTGATTAATTTTGCCATAGATTTATCTATCTTATTAGACTTTTGTACAACCCACATTTGACTTTTTTTGTTTTTGCCTATTGTATCTTCCTTTCTATTTCATTGATTTCTGCTCTTAGTTTTTGGTGTCTCCATTTCTCAAATTTCCTTAGATTTATTTTTTTGCTATTTGTTCTAGCTTTTATTTTATTTATTTATTTACAGTAGTAGGGATTGAACCCAGGGGCATTCTACCTCTGAGCTACACCCCCCAGACCTATTTTTTATTCTTTATTTTGAAGCAGGGTCTCACTAACTTGCAGAGGACCTCACTAAGTAGCTGAGGCTGGCCGTGAACCTGCTATCCTTGTCTCAGCCTCCCAAGTACTGGGATTACAAGCATGCACCACCATGCCCGGCCTCATTCTAGCTTTTAAAATGAGAAATTTAATATCTAATGTTTAGCCTTCCTACTTTTCTTTCTTTTTTTTTTTTGGCGGTACCAGTGATTGAACCCAGGGGCGTTCTACCTCTGAGCTACACCCCTGGCCCTATTTTTTTTTATACTTTATTTTGAAACCGGGTCTCACAAAGTTGCGGAAGGCCTCACTAAGTAGCTGAGGCTGGCCATGAACCCGGATCCTCCGGTCTCCACCTCCCAAGTACTAGGATTACAAGTGTGCGCCACCACACCCGGCCCTTCCTACTTTTCTAATAAAAGCATATTGTTATACATTTATCTATTAATAATGCTTTACTTGTATCCCATGCATAGAAATGTGTGATATTTTCATTCTTATTCAGTTCTAGGTTTTATTGTTTGAATTCTTCTTTGATATTTAAATTATTTAGCCATATTTTGATAATTTTCAAGCAAATGAAGTCTTTCTAACTATCTCCTTTATTTGTTTTCTTACATGATTACATTGTTGTCCCAGAACATGACATCTTAAATTTCTCAAGACTTTTCTTTATTGTCCCAGGATAGATTCAAGTTTTATAGATGCTCTGGGCCTTTGTTGAAAAATATTGTACCTTCTACAGATGTTGAGTATGCATCTTTAAATTCAAGCTTATAAATTGTTGCTCCAATGTTTAATAATTTATTAATCATGTCTCTTTTATCTATCAGGTTCTGAGAATGTTATATTAAAATCTTCATTTATGGCTGTGGATTGACATATTTCTCATGTAATTATGTGATCCTGACACCTTTTGCTTTTAAGTGTGTTTTGTCTCATGTCAACAGAACTGAAATATTATTTGTCTGATATATCTTTTTCTGCAAATTGAGTTTCAGCCTTACGTGTGAGATGTATCTATACTGTGGATGCCGCGCTATGCCTCTGCACCTTCCCTCTCCTGTCTTCCTTTCTGAACACAAATGCCATATTTGGAGATTCAGAACCACCCTGAATAATTAAGCCATAGTGACAAGGGACACCTTCTGGCGTGGAGTGTGAGCAGCAGCAGAAGGAACCTGAATTCCTGGTGACTAGAGTCACCTTTCTACCCCTTCATATCTGCCTTCGGATATAAGAAACTTTATTTGGTTTCTTCCTGTATGTAGCTAAGTTTAATTTTAACTCATACTCAAACATTTGTCCCATAGTGACACTACAGACTAAATGAATTCAACAACAACAAAATACATTTATTGTCCAGTTACTACCAATGTATTTTATGTATGTAGAACCTATGTTTGTGGTTATTTTAATAATGCCTGGAGCTTTAAAACTTGATATTTCTATAAGAAAGTCTCAAGTAAAACATTCTGGAACTTCAGAGTGGATATTGATTGTAATTTAAAGGAGTTATCTTGAGGTTAGTGGGGGGTTTTAGCTAAGTTTTGAATTAAAAAGATAGGATTAAGACATGGAAAGAAAGGAAGAAAAGTATTCGAATTGTGGGAAAAATATGGGTGAAAAGACTCAGAAGGAGAAAGAGAGGCATCTATACCAATAAAGATTTTTCAAAACTAAGTGATTAAATTTGGAAGAATTTGAGGGGAAAGGGTGGTAGTAGATTTGGTAAGGTCGTTTTCATTCAAATTGCTAAGGGTCTTAAATACCAAACATGAGAGTTAGAACTTTCCTTATTTAGAATGCAATTTTGTTGTACCAGAAAGGGCAAAGTGATCTTGAAATTTAAAGAATTGGTCTAAAGTAATGCTTCATTCAAGTTGTATAATTTAGAGAAGTCATTTCATTTCTTTGAATCCTCATTTTCTGTTACAAAAAGGAATATTAATTATATCTACATAAAATATGAGCACTTTCATAAATTTTGATGGTCTATAGGAATGTGAACAATTATATTCATCAAATAAGATTACTTTAGACATTTATTGTCTTGTGAAGGAGACAAACAAGGAATTCGGTCATTTGAAGCAATGTGCACAGGCACAGAGGAGAAGTATCTAGAAGCATACTGGGGGGGTAGTCTAGATGATCCCAAATACAGAGCGGACGTGGCTGGCCGGTGCTTTAGGGAGTTATGTCAGTAAGCACGTGGACAGTGACTGCAGTGGGAAACCAGAGAGAAGTCCAGGGCATGAGGAGGGAAGACTCCAGTTAAGATAGTCACGGGGCTGGGGTAATAGTGAGGATACACCATTCATTCATCTGTTTTTTCAACAAGTAGCAATTGATCACTTGCTATGTCATAATTGTCTAGATATTATAGATAGGATGATAAATAAATAGATACACAGAATTCCTGTCCTCTTAGCTTGTTGTTGTTGTTTGTGGTGCTGGAGATCAACCCCAGGGCCTTGTGCATTCTAGTCAAGTGCTGTATCATAGAGCTACAGCTCCAGTCCCTGTTCTATTTGTTCTTACATGCAAAAACATATAAGATAATGATAAGCCAGGCATGGGGGTACACATCTGTAATTCCAGGACTTGGGAGGCTGAGACAGGAGGATCACAGATTCAAGGCCAATCTGAGCAACTTAGCAAGATCCTGTTTCAAAATAAAAGTAAATAAATAAATAAATAAATAAATAAATAAATAAATAAATAATAAATAAGAGCTAGGTATGTAGCTCAGATGTAGAATGATGCCTCTGGGTTCAGTCCCCAGTATGGAAAAAAAAAGTGGTAAGTAAAAGCAAAAAAGAAAAAAATTGATAAGGAGATTTAAAAAGGGGAGGAGGTGCTGGCTTATTTTCTTTAAGCAGCTCAGGGAAGATCTTACTAAGAAGGCAGAGACTTGAATAATATGAAGAAGTAAGCCACACTGGAGGATACAATCCACAAAGCAAGAATAGGTAAAGCAAAGTCCAAAGCAGAATAAACAGGGTATATTTAAGGAACAATAGGAAGCCCAGAATGTATGGAGAGAAAAAGGGGAAGGGAGCTGGAGGTAAATTCTAAAAGGGACTTGGGTTGGTTCATGGAGTGGAATTTGTCAGGTTAAGGTGTTTAGATTTTATTCTAATTGTAATGTTTGGCCCCTGGGAAGGTTTATGCAAAGGAGTGACAAGACCTAGTTAGCTTTTTGGAGAAGTTCACTTTGTTTACTCTCTGGGAGAATGAATTAAGAAGAACAAGAGCAAAAGGGGGACTCGGGATGAGATGGGAGGAACTGGCCATAGTCAAGCATGGTCAACTGGGTAGAATAAGGTGGTAGCTATGATAGTGGTAAGAAGTGGCCATGTTATCAGGGTCAAAATGAATATACTGAACATAATTCATGAAGACAAGGAGATATTAGTGAAATATAAGGCTTTAGAAACCCAAACTGTAGTAAGTTATAAGAATTGCAAGTCAATACTCTAAAGACAAGATTTGGCTTGAAATACATTTTCTTTGATACTACTATATTTTAAGTTAACTATTTGCTAACAATTTAAAAATTAAAATATTGACCAGACACAATGGCATATGCCTCAAAATAAAAAATATAAAAAGGGCTGAGGGTGTAGCTTAGAGGTAGAATGCCCCTGGGTTCAATCCCCAGTACAAAACAACAACAACAACAACAACAACACACACACACACACACACACACACACACACACACACACACACATACACACAATCAAGATATTGATATTTGCTACTTTTTATTTTAAAAACAATCAGAACATTTGGCAACCTTTATACCTACCCATGTTCCAAAAAATTTTCACCATATGTCTTAGTCAATTTTCTGTTGCTTTAACTGAACAACACAGACTGGATAATTTATAAAAAGAAAATAGGTTCATTTATTAAAAACAAACACCCGGCATTTACAAGTTGTAATGGGCATAATTAAATTGTAACTTCTTGACCAGCAGCGGTGATGGTGGTGCTCAAGCTGATGGTCACAGCTTACTCTGCCAGCTTCAAGACATGGCTCAGAAGGTTTTAAAAGTAGAGAGTCCAAAGATGCTCCTTTAGCAAAGGCTTCTTATTAAACATCTGTCCCCTGGGAAGTCCAAGAGCATGGCACAGTCATCTGTCCAGAATCTCGCCAGTGCTTTCTCACTGCGCCATAACATGGAAGAGGCCACCGCACGGTGAGGTAGAGCAAGTCTGCTGCTCATGTCTCTCTTCCTCTTCTAACAAAGCCACTAATGCCATCATGTGGACCCCACCCTCTCGACCTCATCTAATCCTATGACCTTCCACAGCTTCCACCTCCAAATAGCATTAACCTATGACGTGGAGGATTAAATTTGAACATTGGTTTTGGAGGGAACAAAGAGACCGTAGCAACCTGGCTATACTTGATGAATATCATTATAGACTCTCTTTGTATGCAGCGCACCATGTAGAGGGCTTCATCTCTTTATATTAAAGTCTTATTCCCTGTAGGCATTTGCATCTGGGCCCACTGACCTAGGACATGCAGGAGAGCACACAGTCAAATCCACCCCAAACTCTGTTTCTTACCACAGTGGTTTTCAGCAGAACTCTAGAGACCGGCTGATTTGAAATCTCACTTCTGCTTGTACATCTCTTATACACAGCGGTGCTAACTAATATTTAAATTGACATAAAAATGTTTCTTTTTTTGTGGTACTGGGAATGGAACCCAGGGGCATTCTACCTCCGAGCTACACCCCCAGCCCTAGTTTTTATTCTTTAGTTTGAAACAGGGTCTCACTGAGTTGCGGAGGGCCTAAGTAGCTGAGGCTGGCCGCGAATCTTGATCCTCCTGTCTCAGCCTCCCAAGTACTGGGATTACAAGCGTGCGCCACCATGCCCGGCTTATAAAAATGTTTCTTAAAATATTAATTCTTGCTGGGCACAGTGGCAGACACCTGTAATGCCAGTATGTGGGAGGCTGAGTCAGGAAGATTGAAGATTTGAGGCCAGCCTCAGCAACTTAGTGAGACCCTCAAAAACTCAATGAGAGACCCTGTTTCAAAATAAAAAATAAAAAGGGCTTGGGGTGTAGCTTAGACATAGAAAGCCCCTGGGTTCGATCCCCAGTACCACACACACACACACAAAAAAAATTAATTCTTTCTCAACTGAACATATTCCTCAATAGGATAGACACTAACATTCATTTTTTAAATTTTCAAGACTTCCACCATATTTCCTATTTCCCTTTCATTCACAATCATTGGCAAACAGAGCACCTGGGGTATAAGAACTTGGAACGTACACCCTGTCCAGTAGAGAGAACCCAAACCAACATGTTGGGACAAGGAGAGCTTAATTAGATTTTTAAATCAAGATTTAAACTTCAATCACTAAGCTGTGTGGTCAGGGGACCATAACTGATGGGGAAGGCCAGGAGTCCAGGGAGAGAAGATACAGCCTCATTTATAATTTGGCAGGAGAAATTCCTCTGGCCAGGAACAGTTCCAGGGGATGGAGAGCTGCGAAGCCAGGCCGTTCAGCCCGAGCAGCCCCGAGGACACTAAGTGTTCTGGCTCACAGTGCATCTTCAGGGAGTCACTTGGGCAAAGCGATGCTGCTGGCATTGTAAGGATGGGGGGAGACTACCAAAGCTTCCTGTTTTCTACTTGCCAACACTGTCAGGATGGGGTACAGGGCACTTGGGAGGTCACCACAGTCTATGTTCTTTCTACACAATGACAGAGTGATACTGCTGCCTATGACACTATAGTATCCTGAAGAGCAACATCCTAGGAAGGGTTTTTTTTTTGTCTCCATGGTGACCTCCTCTTAAAAACTCAGGGTGGCAGCTGGTACAATGACAAAGGCCTGAAATCCCAGAATTTGGGAGGCTGAGACAGGAGGATCACAGGTTCAAGGCCAGCTTCAACAACTTAGCGAGAACATGTTTCAAAATAAAACATAAAAAAAGGGTTGGGGGTGTAGCTCGCAAGAAAAATGTCCCTGGGTTCAATGCCCAGTACATAAAACAAAAAACAAAACAACTCAGGAGGCAGGGTGGCAACAACCAAAAATTCCAAGTCAAACTTGATATCCTCTATTAAATTTTTTTTTTTTTTGGTACTGGGGATTGATCCCAGGAGCATTCTCCCTCCAAGCTACACCCCCAGCCCTTTTTATTTTTTATTTTGGAACAGGGCCTCCCTAATTTTCTAAGGACCTGGCTAAGTTGCTGAGGCTGGCCATGAACCTGCGACCCTCCTGTCTCAGCCTCCCCAGTACTGGGATTATAGGCATGCACCGCCATGCCCAGCTTCTCTATTAAAATCTTGAACACCATCCACGAATACATGTGAAGTTTTCAAAAAGCCATTTATATTAAAGCATGCAGTGGCATCTTAAGTGATACCCCAATAAACAATCCCCTCAAAATTATAAGTCATTGCCGGGCGTGGTGGCGCACGCTTGTAATCCCAGTACTTTGGGAGGCGGAGACCGGAGGATCCAGGTTCGCGGCCAGCCTCAGCTCTCTCGCTCTCTCCCTGTCTCTCTCTGTCTCTCTCTCTCTCTCTCTCTCTCTCTCTCTCTCTCTTTAGTGAGGCCCTCCACAACTTCGTGAGACCTGGTTTCAAAATAAAGTATAAAAAATAGGGCCGGGGGCGTAGCGCGGAGGTAGAACGCCCCTGGGTTCAATCCCCGGTACCGCAAAAAAAAAAAAAATATATAAGTCATATCCTGTCAGGGTGAGGAGCTTGTTGTGAGATGAATATAATGACTATTAATATAGTGACTATTAAAATCATTTTGCTTTCTGTTCCTGTGGATATTTCTTAACCTTTTCCTGCAACCGCATACAGAAAAAAAAAATGGGAGGATATTTTTAATGGAAAACCAGGGAGACTGTCAGGATTTTCTCTTTGCTAACTACCCCTTTATCAGTCAGACACAGACAGCCTCACAGAGCGATGTAATCGGCCCTTAAAACAGATGCTGAGGAAATTCATTGAAGGAGAGCAGAAAGATTGGAATGAGTGATTGTCCTATCTCTCGCTTCCTACGGGGAAGCTCCCAGTGCATCTGTAGATTATTTATTATTTGAACAGTCGCATGGGGGATTATTCCACATGAAATCATCGGGCAGGTAGAAAGGAAAAAGCCCAGTGAACATCAAGAGGTCATTTACTTGCTAAAAATGAACAGAGACTATACCAAAGGCCCCTCGGTATGGCCATAGTTATCCTGTGATGTCAAGGCCTGAGGACAATTACAGCATACTACCTGCTCAACTTACGCACCCCAAACCCCAAGTAATTGCTTTGGATGGAAACTACAAACTGGGGCGCAGTTCAACTTGGAGTTCTGAAATGGTAAATTGTTTTATTCGATTGCTTTCTTTTTTCTAAATAAAATAGGAAAAGATGAGCATTGTCTCCTTACTAATGAAATGCAGGCAGGCAGGCACCCACGCATGCATGCGCAGGCTGGCAGGCCAGTGACCTTGCCCGCTTCTGTTTCGGTCAGCATCAGTCCCTTACATGGCTGCACTGTGTCTAACCTGTGGTCTGCAAATGTCCTTATTGTTTCCCTTACTAATGTATCATAATAATCCCTCTTTTTTTCTGGCTTTTTGATAGTTTTATCAGGGTTTATTATTTTTGTTTCTAAAGGAAGATGATTGTGATTAGAACAGAAAAGCCCACAGTTCTTTTATACAAGGTGACACTCTTTTACCTCTTTTAAGTACATAAATATTCTGAAGTGAAATCTGTTGAGATCTTTCATGTCTATTCAAAAGCAACGGCCCCAGCTGGGTGTGGTGGCGCATGCTTGTAATCCCAGTACTTGGGAGGCTGAGACCTGAGGATCCAGGTTCGCCGTCAGCCTCAGCTACATAGTGAGGCCCTCCGCAACGTTGTGAGGCCCGGTTTCAAAATAAAGGATTAAAAAAATAGGGCCGGGGGTGTAGCGCGGAGGTAGAACGCCCCTGGGTTCAATCCCCGGTACCGCAAAAAAAAAAAAAAAAAAGCAATGGCCCCTCTGAGCTCAGAGGCCTTATGGACTCAATATTTTCCTTCCTTCCTTCCTTCCTTCCTTCCTTCCTTCCTTCCTTCCTTCCCTCTTTCTTGTGTTTCCTGCCTGCAGTTGAAGAAAAATTTGCATGAACAGCACTGAGAAAAATATTACAATCTAAGCCGGGTGTGGTGGCACATGCTTGTAATCCCAGTACTTGGGAGGCTGAGACCGGAGGATCCGGGTTCACAGCCAGCCTCAGTTACTTAGTGAGGCCCTCCACAATTTAGTGAGACCCTGTTTCAAAATAAAGTATAAAACAAAAATAGGGCCAGGGGTATAGCTCTGAGGTAGAACACCCCTGGGTTCAATCCCCGGTACCGCAAAAAAAAAAAAAAAGAAAAGAAAAATATTACAATCTAGTGAAACCAGTTATGAGAACAAGATCCTTATGATGTGAAAATCAGTGATACACCATTGTTACTTTAACATAAATTTGAATGTTTTTTTCAGATGTTTATTAGCTGTATATATTGCACTTGTCAATTGTCAGTTATATTCTTAAATAAAATATTTGCATATGGCAACATTACAATGCCAAAGGAAAATATTGACTAAGTGGAAAATGATTCCATTCTTAAAAAATGTCATTTAGAAGCATATTGCTTTCCCTCTGCATTTTTCTAAGTCCCCCTCCTCATGCTACATTGAATGAAGAAACCGGCTATTTTTGTTTCTCTTTTATACTTTCTTTAAATGTGTAATATTTAATGGAAACTATAGCTGATTATTATGTATATCACTTCTTTTATTTTTATTTTTGCGGTACTAGGGACTGAACTCAGAGGCATTCTACCTCCAAGTTACACCCCCAGCCCTATTTTTTATTCTTTATTTTGAAACAGGGTCTCACTAAGTTTCGGAGGGCTTCACTAAGTAGCTGAGGCTGGCCGGGAACCTGGATCCTCTGGTCTTAGCCTCCCAAGTACTGGGATTACAAGTGTGCGCCACCACGCCCGGCTTATGTATATCACTTCTGGAAAAGTTTTGGAAATGTTGACATAGCAACTTTAAATGTAAACTGGCAAAATTTACTGCCATACAAGGATTATATAATATGCTATAAAATGCACTTATCTTTCACATGGGATTTTTTTTTTTTTTGCAGTACCAGGGATTGAACCCAGGGGCATTCTACCTCCAAGCTACACCCCCGGTCCTATTTTTTATCCTTTATTGAAACCGGGTCTCACGAAGTTGTGGAGGGCCTCACTAAGTAGTTGAGGCTGGCCGCGAACCCGGATCCTCTGGTTTCCGCCTCCCACTTAGGGCTTCTATTGTTAGCAAGGGAAGTTCACAAAATTAAAGAAGAAAATGACTTATGTTTTTATGATCAAATTTTGTTTTATTTAAAATAAACTTGGAAGGCCAAAATGGAGCAAAAGAAAGAATAAATAAATAATAATAGAATAATCCAGAGGAAAATTGTTAACATTAAACTCTGTGTTTTATTTATGTGATCTTGAATTATTAAAAATTCCTCAAATAAATATTTGAATAGCTGCACAATCTCAATTTGCATATATGTACGTGTGTGTATATATCTCTCTCTATATATAGAGAGAGAGAGAAAACAAAATTTATTTAATCTTTTTTTCCTATGCATAACATTTTTAATGATCTTTAGTTTTATCCCATTATGGATAACAATATAATAAATAAGCCTTTACAGATATAGTTCTCTGATTAGATTCTTCAAAGAGATTATTGTGGAAAACATTATAAAAAATAGCCCATTCCATAAATATGTTTTTACTCTCTGACTAGATTCTTAGACATGGGTCAGAGATTCTGAACATTTTCAATGCTCACCAACATTTTGAAAATCTGGAGCATGCCACACCATACCCTCTCCAATGAGAATGCTAAGCGTGGTACATTCTGATTGTATTAAGGTTTATTTCTTTATTTTATAATAAATCTAATTTTTGTGTGTTTATTAGTCATTCATAGCTTGTTGGTAAGTTGCCTGTTTTATACTTTAGTAGACATACAGTTTTCATCTGTGGGGTATACTTTTCTTGGGGGAATATGCCCTCCCTTCATCCATAGTAATCTGTGGTTTGTTCCAGTGCACTCTGCTTACCTCTACTCTCAACCCTCATGCCCGCCACCAAATAGTCATGTATTCTATGTAGATGCAACCAGAATCTTCGCATAATTTTTCAAAGGGATGGTCTCTCCCATTCTATTAATGGAAACATCATCGACTGTAGGACTTGGGTCAGTTTATGATCATCTTGCTGATATCCTAATACCATGTTGAAAAGGCATGTCTGTGAACAAAGCCAAGCAGAAACCAATAGGACTAATGAATAGAAAACAGAAAACATTTTTGTAAATTTGTTAGTAGCCTTGGATCTAATTCTAATCCAGATATACCACTTAGATTTTTCTAAAACAAAAGCTAATAGTATATTTTAAAAAAAATTTTTGCTCATCTAAATTGAGTCTTATTTTTGTAAATATGTGACCAAAAATTTCTCATTAAGGCAATATTTTTTTCTAATTTTCTAGCATGTGACTTTGAATTTTGATTTGCAAGAATATTTTTAACATTGTGGATTTACTACCTGTCCCATTTGTAAGAATTATTTCCTTATTATAATATTTCAATTTTTTATTTAACATTTTTTGCTATTTGAAAATTATAAAAGTTTGTGTTCATATAAAATAATATTTTCTTTCATTATTACTTCTTTTTTCATTTTCCCTTTTCTTTTTTTTCTTTTTTTGGCATAAGCAGTATATTTCTTTCTATAAATCTGTTAAATATTTGCGTATGTATTCTTCTAGGCTGCATTCTTTGCATTTAACTCTTTACTTCACTCTATTTTAATGCATGCTGTAAGCCAAGGCTTTAAGATCATATTTTCATAAGATCATATTTTCTCATAAGATCATATTTTCTCCATTGATAACCTGTTCCCTGTAAAATGTGTAGAGTATCTCATAACTCATAAATAGTAGATCCTGATGCTTATTTTTTAATCTTATATGAATTTTTCATATGTACTATAATTTCTTTCTTGTGTTAATATCCTGGTTTACTCTAGAAGTGCATTTAATGATATTAAAGCAACAAAGATATTCAATTATTTCTCACAATTCACAGTAACATTTTAACTTTTCTGGTATCATATAAGTTATAAAAATGACATATATTTATCATCCTTTTTTGTTTGGAAAGTAGATGTATCTTATAAATTTTGGATTTTTGTGATGAAGGAAATAGTTTAAGGATTAGAATTATATCTCTCAGAGGCATTGAAATCCAGGATTAGAAACCTGTGTGGGCTTTCTCTTGAATTCCAATTCCTCTCTTCCTGTTTGTTTCTTTCTGCTACTTCTTCAGTGCAGCTACTGCTTTCTCTGGTAAATGTGGCAGGTGGAAGATGTACGGACCGTACCTACTAAGTATATGTATTCACCTAAAGAATCTCACTCTTTGTTTTTCTTCCTCTTTACCAACCACACATCCCAAGGAACAGGACTCTGAGTTACTTTTCTTGGGTCCTGGGCTTAATTTTAATCCAACCATTTAGGTCTATTAGGTAGAACACAATTTGCCATTGTGGATAGGCATACAAAGTTTAAAGGATTTTGTAAGCTGGGAAGACACCTACCAGAAATGTCTACTTAATAAAAAAATAAATTAATTAAATTTAAAAGTCATTATTTTAAAGCCAAAGACAGTGATTTAAGGTTTTTGGCATCTTACTATGGTTCATAAATAGGTTGTCTTTTATTCCAAGTTCTGATTCTTGCATCATAAAATAACTCATGAGTCTGTTTTCTAGGAGTATAAGATAAGAATTATCCTTTTTTTCATGAAGACTAGATTGATAAAGATATAGGAAAAAGTGGTTAAATTTAAAATATTTTTCATTAATCTATATATTTACAAATCAAATATAGATTTGAATTTTTCATCTTAATGTTTCTTACTGGCATAACCAAAATATTTTCATATTGGAGAATGGTATTATTTATTTATTTATTTATTTATTTATTTATTTATGGTACTGGGGCTTGAACCCAGGGACATTCTACCTCTGAACTATATACCTCAAGCCCTTTTTATTTTTTATTTTGAAACAGGGTCTCACTAAGTTACTACACACTGGCTTCAAACCTGCAATCCTCCTAACTCAGAGTCCCAAGTACTATGGATACAGGCTTGAGCCACAGCACCTGACTGAAGAGTGATATAATTTTATAGCTTTAAAACTGTACATTGAATTAGAACTTCTATTTCTTGTTCAACTGCCTCTCTCTCCCTTTCTATCATTTTCTCTCTTATGAATCAGTCTTTAGAACATGGACCCTTTTACCATAGATTTATTTCTCATAGAGTTATGAATTACTCATATTCTTGAGGACTCTACTGCATATTTTTGTTTTGCAAAAAGGACCAGGGGCACTTTGCAGAACATTAACTAAGATCCAAATGTGGCTGACAACTTCTTTTTCATACTGGCATTCAGTAGAATTTCTTATAGGTTATTGCCAAGTGGGATCAGTTACATAATTTATGGAGCTCAGTGTAAAATGAAAATGTGGGACTCCTTGTTCAAAAATTAACTCCTTAGCTGGGTGCAGTGGTGCATGCCTGTAATCCCACTATTTGGGAGGCTGAGACAGAAGCATCATAGGTTTGAGGTCAGCACCTGGTAACTTAAAAGACCCTGCTTCAAAATAGAAAATAATGATGATAATTATAATAATAATGATAGTAATAAAGGCTGGAAATGTAGCTCAGTAGTAGAACATGCCTGGGTTCGATCACTAGTACCATAAGAAAATAAAAAATAACTTCTTGATCAAAATTAAAAATTTTCAGATGGCAGCAGAAGATTAAACCAAGCAATTTCCAGGACCTATCTTTAGGCGAGACTGATTATACAGGTTGCATGTTCATGAAGCCATCCCTGAAGCCAGTGTCAAATGAGAACAGGCAATTCACCTTCAGGCTTCACCAGTCTACCTCTAAATGAATCCTCACAACAAACAAACAGAAGAGTTAGGTCTTTTTAAATGACAAATACAATTTAATAATCAGAGCAAAGTTGGAAATTATAACAACTTGTTGAAAGTAATATTCACAAACAATTGGTGAATGAGGAGTTTAACCATGCCTGCTATGTTTAGATTCTATACAACTGCAAGGTGCTTGTGCTACCTAGTACTTATCTCTAGTTGTTGTTTACTTCTGGATTTATCAATAAAAACAAAACTGTTGTCATGAAATCATGGTAGAAAGAGTACCCATTAAAAGAAGCCATTTTGATAAAGACATATCATTTTATTTCTTACTATTCTACCAATAAAAAAAGCAACATTCTGTAAGAAATATTTTGCTGGACTTCCTAGTTTAGAGAGAAGCAAGAGATTTTTAATTCCGGTCTCAAAATGGACTTAGAAATTGTGATGCTGAGATACCTCACTAAAGCATTTTTATCTGTACAGCAAATATGCAAATGTAATAACATATTTGAAGTTAGTAATCAGATGTAAACTTCAGTAGTACAAGCTAAGAACTAAAGCCTTGACCTGATTGGTGGTTCTTATCTCAAAGATGGGGAGGAAGGGTTGCTATAGAGTAACTTCAGGCTTTCAGTAGATGTAAATTACGTGTCAAGTAACAGTGCCCCAGTCTTCTGATAAGGAGTGTGAGACTGCCTAGATAAGAAAGAGAGAAGGCAGATAAGACCTGCAAGAAAGAGGAGGAAGGAGCACAAGAGACTTAAACCACCATGCTGAGCTTTCTTGCGTAAATACCAATCGCCATTTAATTTCTGAGAAAGGCTAGACAATAATGAAAATACATTGGAATAATGAAAATGCACAAGAGGGTAGCAGGAGATCTGGATTTTAATTCAAGGGTGTCTATTAGCTATCTGTGTATCTTTGTGTCAGTGTTCTGATTACTCTAATGCAAAAGGACGGCTTTAGCATAGAATCATCTCCAAGATTTTCACAGTTCTAAATGTATGTATCTAATTCTCATAACATTTAGATAATTTTGTAATAAAAGATCCTGGCTTTTCGTAGTTTTTTTTTTTTCCTGGCAAGTCTATTGACATCTATTTTATCCAATAGTCACTGATTGCTTGTTTGATCCAGATACTTAGTGCTAAATCCTAGAAATTACAGGGGCAACTAAAGCATGGGTTTCATGGGGAAAAAAAAACTGAACATTGATGTTGAATTGCTATATCAGATATATTCTTTCTGCATTAAAAAAAAAAAAAGCATGTGGAGTTTCAGATTAAGATCTGGGATCTGGTATTTGCTCCCCAAAGTTCAAGAAGGTATCCACATTCTTTCACATTTGAAGTAGAGTAAGTGGAAGCAATATGCTATTTTAAAAATAATGATATATTCTTCTGAATGAAATGGAAAAGGTGATAAAGTTAGAGGCAAAAGTGAATTCTATAACTAGACAGTCAATTAAGCTGGCAGAGTTGGCAACCTAAAAGGTTAGGAAATTGAGTCCTTGAATTTCAGAACTAATGCCCCTTCAAAGTTAATTATCCTAATCTCATTTTAGGAAAGAGAAAACTGATGTCCAGAGAGATTATGTGTCTTGGTCAAGGTCACTCAGTATGGGAACGAGGATTTTAAGTGAGATCTGCCCCCTTTACTGCAGGTACCTTTGTAAGTAGGTAATTCAATACTATAGTGAAATGCATATTAATGTAAGCTTGACATAAGGTATGACTGGAGAGGCTCCAAAATGAGAGTAGGAGGTTAGATGTAAAACAGCCACCCTGATTGAAAGTCTTGTCTGAAACATCTAGGAGAAAGGAGCATTTTCTAGTGTACTTAATCAAGATTAGTTCCTGGAAAAGTATAGACCCCTGTATAGAGCAGAAGGGCTGAGTTCTAGAGTTCCTGTCCTGAGGGAAGGGTCAGTGACTTCCTGTTAAAATTATGCACTTCCTAGCGCTCCTTGGAGGCCCTAGAAATTTATTTTTTCTTATCTTTCTTCTCAGAAATCTTGAACTGCTACACAAATGGGGAGAAAACTGTACCAATAACACAAATAGATATTTACCATTCAAATGATGATATTAATTATTTTAATTCAAAATTGTTCTCTGGGAAGTTCTACAGAGTGATGTCTATGCAATGCTGATATGGACTTTGAGAAAAAGGGAGGCAATCTGTCACTATTTAGAACTCAGTAGGGTTATTGCACACTACCCTTTTTATTCATTATATTTCCAAAACATATCTACCCAAATACAAGGAAAATGGGGAAAAGTTGAATTTATACTAGTTAATTCTTCTTTTTTTCTTGGTGCATTTTTTTTTTTTTGCGGTACCGGGGATTGAACCCAGGGGCGCTCTACCTCCGTGCTACACCCCCAGCCCTATTTTTTATACTTTATTTTGAAACCGGGTCTCACGAAGTTGCGGAGGGCCTCACTAAGTAGAGAGAGAGAGAGAGAGAGAGAGAGAGAGAGGGAGAGAGAGGGAGAGAGAGAGAGAGAGAGCTGAGGCTGGCCGCGAACCCGGATTCTCCGGTCTCCGCCTCCCAAAGTACTGGGATTACAAGTGTGCGCCACCACGCCCGGCCTTCTTGGTGCATTTTAATCATACATTTTGATGAGGTTCAGGGGGGTAGAGGCATACATGCACCCATCACTCGTTTAGCCCTCCCCCAATTCCCACTCCCTTCCCTCCCCCTTCCCTCCTTCTCCTGCTTAGCATAGTGATTGACTTTGATAAGTTTGTGTATGCACATAATGTGCATTAGGGTGTTTCCCTCATCCCCCCTCCCATCTCCCTCAGTTAGGTCATCTTCTTTACTCATCCATGATTTCTCCTTTTTTGTCTAGAGTCCCTCCTAGGTCCTGTTTTCTCCCTAGCTTCCGCATATTAGGGAGAACATCTGACTTTTCACTTTTTGTGACTGACTAATCTCACTTAGCATAATGTTCTCTAATTCCATCCATTTCCCTGCAAATGACATAATTTTGTTCTTCTTTATGGCTGAGTAAAATTCCATTGTGTACACATCCCATAGTTTTGTAATCCATTCATCTGTTGATGGACATCTTGGCTGGTTCCATAGTTTGGCAATTGTGAATTGTGCTGCTATAAACATAGATACACATGCATTAGTCTGGTAGTTTGGTTTCCATTCTTTTGGGTAGATACCCAGGAGTGGTATTGCTGGGTCATATGGTAGGTTCATTCCCATTCTTCTGAGGATCCTCCACAATGTTTTCCAAAGTGTTTGCACTAATTTGCATTCCCACCAACAATGTATTAGAGTTTCTACTTCTCCACATCCTCACCAGCATTTGTTGCAGTTTGTGTTTTTAATGATGGCCTTTCTAATTGGGGTTAGGTGAAATCTCAGGGTAGTTTTGATTTGCATTTCTCTGATTGCTAATGATGTTGAACATTTTTTCATACATTAGTGATGTACCTTGGACTGAACCAAAGAGCTACAAAAGGTAAAACGGGATCATAGATGTTAATTAGAATAACAATTCCAGCCCACTCTTCTTCCTTACAGATAAGGTCATAGAAACTATTTCAAATATTCCTCAGAACCTTCCAGATGCTGCTGATGGCCAAAGCTGTCACCAGCAGAAGATAATGCACAGAATTGAAGTCCTATTTCAATACTCCTCCTCCTTCTCCTCCTCCTCCTCTTCTTCCTCCTCCTTTGGTACTGGGGATTGAATCCAGTAGAATTCTACCTCGGAACTACATGCTCTCGCCCTTTTTATTTTTCATTTTGAAACAGGGTCTTGCTAAGTTGCTGAGGGTCTTGCTAGGCTGCTGACGCTGGCCTAGAACTTGTGATCTTCCCGTCTCAACCTCCCACATGCTGGGATTAGAGGCATACACCACCACACCTGACTCCCATCCACTTTCTTTATAAGGGAAGAATTGTACAGATAGGTAAAAGGGAAGTGTGTATTTAAATGGCACTGTAGAACAACAACAATTTCTTCTTTAATGAATAAGAAGTTCCTCCTCCTAACACATTTTTGGATTTCAGGAGGCATACCTGTTACATCATATGCTATGCTAGCATAAAATGTTAGAGCTAAATTTAGGAGATCAGTTCACTGCCGCTTATTTAATAGTTGAGGAAGTTGAGACCCAGTAACATAATGAATCACACTCCAGGTCACATAGCCCATGACTAGCTAAATCTAGATTAAACTTTAGGTAGGTGCTGTGACAGGTTGAATAATGACTCCCCAAGAATCCATGTCATATCCCCTGGATCCAGTGAATATTTCATCATATATAGTAAGAGGAGCTTTGAAGATGTGACTGGATTAAGGGTACTGGGATGGAGAAATTAACCTGGATTATCCAATGTGGCAATAGGAGAGGTTGGAGTGATTAAGGATGAAAAAGGCAAAGAAATAAATTCTTCCCCAAATCCTCCAGAAGGACTAGATCCCTGCTAATGTCTTGAGTCTAGATGTCTGATATTCAGAGCTGTAAGAGAGTGAAACTGCACTGTTTTAAGCTGCATAGTGATAATTTGCTATAGCGGCAATAGGAAACTGAAGTGCAGGTTCTTTATAAAATAGCATGCTCCTAGGGCAGCACTTTATATGTATGAAATACTTGATAAGTAAAAAATAAACTTGAGTATGTTTATTGTGATCTTCCTGTCTTCCAAAAATAAACTCCATCTGGAGTAATTCAGAAATATATAGGATGTGGGTTATAGGCCTTTAAGCCTGAGGGTCACTTATTAAGGTGCTTTAACACATACGGGTAGCTAGACGTGGTGGAGCACACTTATAATCCCAGTACTTGGGAGGCTGAGATAGGAGGATCGTGGGTTCTCAGCCAGCCTCAAGAACTTAGTGAGGCCCTCTGCAACTTAGTGAGACCCTGTTTCAAATTTTAAAACAATAAAATAAAATAGGGCTGGGGATGTAGCTCGGAGGTACAATGCCCCCTGGGTTCAATCCTCAGTGCCACACACACACACACACACACACACACACACACACACACAGCATATAGGTTAATTATACAACTAGATAACAGTAACTCCAGAATTTAATTGACAATGTAATTGTATATTCACATTCTCTCTTTGACTTTACCAGTCATACTCAAAATTATCAGTATGTTGCAATGATGATTTTAAAAAATCACATTAAATTTCAAATGCATTTTTGACAAATGGTTGCTTTTTTATTTAAGATGGCTTTCCAAAAAGTGATGCTTGGTCCAGTTAAAGGGAATTTCCTCTAGAATTGTTGGAGATAGTTTTAAAACCTTAATTTATTTCTTCTTTCCAAATAGTGATAGAGAAAAAGAATTTCTAGTTCAGCAAGTAATCTGTACAACATTATGCATACCTACCTATAATGCATGTCTACCCTTTTTGTCTGATTAACATCCTTCCACTTCAGAAACTGTCCTTTGTCTCTGTGTTGAGACTAATAAACACAAGGCTATCTACCTTGCTACCTCCCACCCCCACCCTGCACCACCATGCTCTGTCACATGACCACACATGGCGAAATTATCCCCATTCTCTGGAAAGAGTGTTTTTTCCGAATAGGGACATGAGATTCACATGGGAAGAAGTGTTTTTAAAATGATTCATATGAATCCTGGGGGATAAGATACTTCAGCAAACTTAAAGTTTTTAAACAAGGTGAGCTTGGAACTTTACGCACTATCTTTGTTCTCCAACAGGAGATTTCTCACTTGAAAATAAAAACATTCAGGAAGGAAGAGTTGAGATGGGTAGTAGGTGGATGATTGATAAACGAGTAGAAATAAAGACAGAAGAAATGAAGGAAGAAAGTAGGGTGGGAGGGAAGGAAAAAGAATGATAGATAAAAGAAGAAAGAAGGAAAAATAAAAGTGGGATTGGAAGGAAGGAAGGAAATTTATGACGCATCTTGACTCGAGGTCCTCTGAATCACTTAACATCTTGGAATATATATAAGCTAATTATATAAGCTAATTTTCCTTAAGCTTTCACCTGGAACAGAAAGAATTATAATAAAGCAAAAGATCAACTGAATCATGCCTGTGAGTCACCACTCTCTTCCACAGATTGGAGGGCTGAGATGCTGTTTCACAATTGCAATTGGATGCTAACTATG
This sequence comes from Glis glis, assembly GCA_004027185.1. Taxonomy (NCBI): domain Eukaryota; kingdom Metazoa; phylum Chordata; class Mammalia; order Rodentia; family Gliridae; genus Glis; species Glis glis. Next base: position 28,409 of record PVJS01015283.1, read on the forward strand.
TCCACAACTATTCACATAGCTCTAATTATCTTCATTCTCCGTGATATAAACAAGGTGACTTTCATTCCAATTCTACTCACATATAGCTGGAGTGGTGAGAGTGAGTCAGAAACATCCTGCATTTCTTAATATTAGATTTTATTGTTCCATTTATCCCCATAAAATAGAGGATAGTCAAAATGATCTGATTTGCTTGCTACAATCACCCTAGTCCTTGCTCAAGGGATATGATTCATGTGTGTATACACTTGTTTGCATAAGTGTACTGGGGAAGAAGTTAAAGGAAATAATTATTGATTGCTTTCACATTTAAAACACAACCCCAAATTATCAAATAACAAGTTTATTGAGGGCAGTGCCCATCAAACTTTAATATGTGTTCAAATTACCTGGGATTTTAGTAAATTGTAAATTCTGATTTACTACATCTGGGGTTGGGCCTAAAATTTTACTTTCCTAACAAGCTCCCTTGTAATGGCAATGATCTTGGCCATTGGTCCTCAGGTTAAATAGTATGGCTCTTGGAGAACTCACTAAAGACATATGCAAAAGAGATGAAAACCCAAGAAAGAATCTGTTGAGCCACAAAAATAATGCAAAATGCATTAACACTAGCACAGTAGACACAACAGTGATGGATCTGAGGGCATCATCAATAAGTTAGAAATACTCAAATATATTAATGCTAAAAATTAAGAATAATAATATAGTTGGCATTTGGTTGATCTTGAATCTTATAGAAAAGAAAAAATTACTCATCACAAAGAATAAATTCTGCATTACTTCTCTGACAGAAATCTTAAAACTAAGCTAAAGATACCGAACAGAGTTACCTCTGAATATTATAATCGTGACTCTGGAACAAATTCATTTAATAAGTAGCTAATGATAATGATCTATACTTCTGAACTTTTATAGACACGTGGAAATGCTGAGAAGCTACTATATTTAAATAGTGAGGATGCTTGCATTAATGGAAAGCTGTACATACATGATTACTAATCAGTACTATTTAATATTAATATTAAGATGTACATTTATAACATTTTTTGATATTGAAAATGCTTGACAAAGAGCAACCCTTCCTTAATGGAAGTTCCAAGAATGAAAATCTCACCTTTTGTTGTCTGATCAATTTACTTTCAACTATGTTTTTCACAATGATCGCATGCATAATTTTTTGGCATAAATTCATTGTTATTTGCATAAACTGTAAATATTTGTTTTGTATATTTGCATTAAAATTCAATAGAGCAAATTCAACAAATGTTTGTTGAACTGAATTAGAAAACATGCATGTATTGTATCTATATGTATACACATATATGAATGTTCCATTTTAGCTATTAATTTTTTAAGAGTCAAATCCCTAAATTGACTGCATTAACTGCTAACTGAAGAACACTGTATCTTTTGCAAATAAAGACTTAATCAAATCTTAAAAGTACAATGTAATTCACACACTGTTAAGAGGTCAGAAATTGAGACTAAGTTTTATTCCATTGTTGACCTGAGAAAAAAATCACAAACATCTCTATAAATCATTGTATTAGAATTCTCCAGCCTCTAAGTGACTTGTCACTTATTTTATGTTTTTAAATATATGCTTAGCTGAATATTTATTTTCCCCAAGTATAAATGTTACACTGTCAGAGTAAAAAAGAAAAACTGAATAAAAAAATATATATATAATATTAGAAAAAAACTCTCCATACTCTAAAATTTCAAAGATTTTCATTTGCTCATAATTTAGTAATGTAATTCATCAAAAAACTGTTTTGTAATTATTAAAGAGAAATTTCAAAATGCTCTATTTTTTGAATTTATATAATTCATGGAATAAGACAGAATGATTGAAAAGAAAAAAAAAGAAGAAGAAGGCAAATGAGCCAGGGACTATAGAACTTGAAAAAATGACCCAGAAGCGAGTTATATCCCAGACACAAATAAAAAGTACATGAGAAGCCTACTCCCTCTACCCAAAGAATGGGGGAAAAGGCAGCCCTAGAAGACAGAAACATTTTGACCACACCTGACCTATTATAGGAGAGCAGCCTGAAAAATAGTCTTGTCCATTCCCTTTCCCACCAGGCACTAAGCCACTAAAAACTGAAATCAGAGTGTTGCCCACAATCCCATCCCTGCGGGAACAAAGCGGTACCACTCTCCTTCCCCTGTATGCACTGCAACTTTGGAGACTGTAGACAGAGCCAGATTTATCATCGCTGTGCCAAATAATGAGGCAAAGGTGTCCCCTTCCCTCCAATTAGAGAGTGGAGGTAGAACTTGGAAGAAGAGAGAGAATTAGAAGAATAGATGTTTTAAATCTGTATATGAAATACTGGGTAGGACTCTGAACAATCCTGTTTGTGAAAGGAACCAGAAATAGCATAGTGAAGGTCCGATGACTGAAGTCCAATGAGGAATACTTTCCAGTTGCAGATTGCTGCTGTGTAACATGCAAATGGGCCATGCTAGCATTAGCACTGCAAACGCTTGGAAAGCCAAATCACCATTTGAACTATAACCTACAAGAGTGACCATGACATTTGTTCTGAATTTAAGTAAGTTGACTGACGAATAAAATAGAATATCTAATTGGGAAAGAGAATCTCACAACATACTTCCCCAGTAAAATTGGTAAAAGTTATCTTTTAAAAATGAAGTCTCTGGAAATGTCATACAATAAATTGGAAAAATATTATTTTCGCATGTCTACCAAAACATGGTAAGAACTGTAAGAATCTGTGTATTTGAACAAGGCCCAAAATCTCCCTTCATCCTCTAAACTCAGAAAGATGGAAATATCACTCATGAGTGGTACAGCAAAGGACACAGGGAACCCTTTCCCTTCAGATCCTGGTTGTAGGATCCTCTCACCAGAAAAGACAGGATGTTAACATTTTTCAATTTCACCCCTAGTAACCTGTTGTGAAACAAAATTCTGGGCAAATGTGGCCAAAGCAGAGGATCCCTGATCCTACACAGCCCACTTTAATGGGAAGAGGCTTCACATTTGGGCATGAATCACTGCAAATACTGGATCTTTAAGGGCCATAACTGTAGCATATGGAGTGAGGGTTCTAAACTGAGAAACGAAAACTGAGAAGATCTGGATCCTACCCACACATTCACCAAATGCTCAGCTCCTAACGTGGGGGTTATCACTCAACAGAAGTGTGCCATTAACTCTACCCACAGAAGAGCTGTGACTCAGACAATTTGTCTAGGGGAGAAGGAGTCTTGAAGATCTTTGCCAGTTATCCCTCTGATAGGAGACTAATATCTAGAATATATAAATTACTTAAAAGACTTAACATTAAAAAAACCAATAACCCAAACAAGAAATGGGCAATTAAACTAAATAGACACTTCACAAAAGAGAAAATACAAATGGACAATACATACAAGAAAAAAATGTTCAATATCATTAGTAATTAGGGAGGTGCTAATTAAAACTACACTGAGATTCCATAGAAGTCCAATTAGAATGACAATCATCAAGAAGTCAAATAGCAATACATGTTGGTGAGGATGTGGGGAAAAAGGAATTCTTCTACACTGTTGGTGGGATTGCACATTAGTATGGCCACTTTGGAGATCAATGTGGAGATTTCACAGAAAACTGAGAATGCATCCACCATATCATCCAGTTATACCACTCCTGGGTATATTTCCAAAGGGATTGAAGTCAGAATATTATAGTAATACATGCATATCCATGTTTATTTCAAGCACAATCCAAAATAGCCAAATTATGGAACCAACCCAGGTGTCCATCAACAGATGAATGATCACAAAATTATGGGCTATACACACAATGGATTTCTACTCAGCAATAAAGAAGAATAAAATTATATCATTTGCAGGAAAATGGATGGACCTTGAGAACATTATGTTAAGTGAGATTAACCAGTCACAGAAAGTGAAGGGTCATATGTTTTCTCTCTTATGCAGACACTAGGGAGTAATTGGGATATAAGAGGGACTTTAGATAATGGAGGAGAAACTCCAGTAGAGTGAGGTGAGGGAGGTGGTCTAGGGCAGGGTGAGGGAGAGGAAGAATTAATGAATTAATCACCTCCACTGATATTATGTACTTATGTGAGAATACCAATGCCAATCTCAATATCTTGTATGGGGAATGGTGGGAGTAGGAGAGGAACTGGGGACAAATAAACTTTTGCATTTAGCCAGGAAAAATACAATAATTTAAATATCTCCCCTCAAAACTGACTTTATTTGCAACGGAATGTGGAGAAGTTCAAGCCTGGAGGTGAACTTCAAAAGCAATTGAAGTTTAATGGAAGGTAATCGGAATGAGAATGATAAATTTATTGGAAATACAGGCCCAATTATAAGTTTTGCCTAAGAGAAATGAGGAAAGAGATGGCTGGAAAGAGACCCCATAGGGTCACAACAAATCTCAAAAACTAATCTCTAAAGATGTGATTTAATTGAATTAATCTATAAAGCAATTTGTGTCACAGGGCATTTTTGAAAACAACATTAAAATCAGCCTGTAATAAGTAGAGCTTAAGATGTGGGCATGGTCAGAGAAAGAGATAATCAAAGAGAACCCATCGAAACTGCTGTCATCCAAGCATGACTGTGGACATACTATGAAGGCTTGGCCCCTTGAGACCCACTGTCAGAGGCCTCTAACTATTGGGGACATTAGAGAGAAGCGGATGGTTAATAGACTTCACTAAAATAGTTCAGTCAGTCACTAAACATGTAGACAAGTCTCAGGGTGAGACTAGTACTAGACTAGTACATCTAGTTTCTAATAAAAAAATTATAAAACATGCCCAGAAGCAAAAAGTAAATCTCTACATCAGAGAAGTAGCAGACAAAAGGAGTGCCCTGTGGGGGCAATCATATGTCAGATTTAACAAAGTCTTTAAAGTTGTTATTATAAATACATCCAAAGAATAAAAGGAAAACGTGATTGAAGAAATAAGTGAAAGTATAATGACAATGTTCTAACAAATATTTAATATACCAAAAAGGAGAAACTGAATAAAAGAGACAAATGGAAACTCTGGGGTTTGGAAACTTAATAACTTAAAAAAAATCATTAACTAGAGGAACTCAAGGTGGATTTCAACTGGGGAAAGAAGACTGATGAACTTGAAGATACACTGATAGAAGTAATGCAATCCAAAAACAGTGTAAAAAATGAAGATAAATAAACAGAGCCTTGGAATTGTGGAACAATATAGAGCACACCAACATAAATGTAATGCAAGTAACAAAAGAAGAAGAAAGAAAAAATAGAGAACATATTTGAAAAAATATGGCTGAAAACTTCCTAACTTTATTGAAAAATGATAATCTGCACATAAAGGAAACTCAATATATTCCATTTAGGATAAATGCAAAGTGATCTGGAAACAGACATATAATAGTAAAAATGATGAAAGATATGGGGAATATCTTGAGATCAGAAAGAGAAAAATGAGTAGTTGCCCTCAAGAGACCTTGAGTAAGTTTAACACCTTATTTTTCAGCAGAAACACTGGAAGCCAGAAGGTAGTAGGTCATCCAAATATTTAAGGAAGAATTTACACCAACTCTTCACAGAATCTTCCAAAAGTAAAAGAGTAGGGAATATGGCCTACGCATATTCTTTGCTACCAGTATCATCTTGATACTAAAATCAGACAAAGATCTCATAAGAAAAGATAACTATGGATGGACCTGTATTAGAAATATAGGTAGAAAAATATTTATGAAGATATCAGCAAACCAAATTCAGCAACATAAGAAAAAATATATACCATGACCAAGTGGTATATATCTCAGGAATGAAAGGTTGATATGATCTAATAATAATTGATACAATGAACTATGTCAACAACTTTTTTATACTTTTATTGTTGCATTATAGTCATACACTAAAATGTAGTTCATACTGATACAATAAAATTCACCAGCACTTGGTGAATTTTTAAAAATCCACGTAATTATCTTAATAAAATTTGATAGAATTTACACTTCCATGATAAAAATAATGTACCAATTAGGAATTGAAGGAAATGTTTTCAACCTGATAAAGGCCATCTATAAAAACAAATAAAACTAAAGCTAATGCCATATTTAGTGGTGAGACGGTGATTGCTTTCATCATAAGTCTAAGAATAAAATAATATTTATTCATACTACTTCTATTCTCATTGTACTAGAGTGTCAAGTCAAGGCAATTCAGAAAAAAAATATATATATATATATATTGAATTCCAACTAGAAAGAAGTAAAAATAGCCCTGTTTTCAAATATAGAAAGTTCAAAGAAATCAACTAAAATTATTAGAATTAATGAATTAAAAATATTGTAGGACATAATGTAAATATACAAAAATCAATTATATTAGTATACACTTGCAATGAACAACCCACAAAATGAAATTAAGAAAATAATTCTACTTATACTATAATAAAAAAGAAAGACTAAAACAGTAAGGAATAAATTTAACAACAAATGTAAAATGTGTATGCTGAAGAACATAAAACATTGATAAAATAATTAAAGGTCTCCACAAATGAGAAAGTACCTCATCATCACAGATTGCAGGAATTTTTGTTAAGATTGTAATAAACCTCAAATTGATCTACAGACTCAAGTGATTTCTGTCAGAATCTCAGTTGCCTTTTTGCAGCAATTGGCTGGCTAATCCTAAAATCCATATTCAATTAGAATGTACCCAGAAGAGCAGAAGCAATCTTGTAAAAGAATAAAAAAATTGTTCAGTCAGTAATTTTGAAATTATTTACTGTGAAGCTACAGTAGTCAAGATGAGATGGTGTCATACTGGCATAATGATGAACATGTAGATCAATGGAATAGAATTAAGATTCCAGAAATGAATCCATTTTTCCATGGTTGATTGATCTTCAACAAGGGTGCCAAAGACAGTTCAAAGGAGAATGAAGAGTCTTTTCAGTAAATAGTGGAACAATTGATTAGCCACATATCAAAAAATGAAATGTTTAAGGTTGCTTACCTCACCTATGAGTTCACTCAAAATGTTCCAAAGGCCTACATATAAAAGCTAAAAGCATAAAACCACTAGAAGAAAAATAGGGGTAAACCTAAATCTGAATTTCATATATCTGATAAGGAATTTGTATCTTTAGTATGAAAAGAACTCTTTTTTTTTTTTTTTTTTTTTTTTTTGCGGTACCGGGGATTGAACACGGGGGCGTTCTACCTCCGCGCTACACCCCCGGCCCTATTTTTTATACTTTATTTTGAAACCGGGTCTCACAAAGTTGCGCAGGGCCTCACTAAGGAGAGAGAGAGAGAGAGAGAGAGAGCTGAGGCTGGCCGCGAACCCAGATCCTCCGGTCTCCGCCTCCCAAAGTACTGGGATTACAAGCGTGCGCCACCACGCCCGGCTGAAAAGAACTCTTAAAACTTGATAACAAAGGTAAGTAATCAAATTAAAATGCAGAAAAGATTTTAAAAAATTTCATCTAAGAAGATCTAAAAATGTACAGTAAGCACATGAAAGAAATGCTAAATATCATCAGTCATTAGGAAAGGTGAAACAAAATGACACTAAGGTACTACTTCACACTCAGCAGGATGGCTATAATAAATAAACAAATAGTAAGAAATAATAAAAAGCATTGTCTAAGCCGGGCGTGGTGGCGCACGCTTGTAATCCCAGTACTTTGGGAGGCGGGGACCGGAGGATCCAGGTTCGCGGCCAGCCTCAGCTCTCTCTCTCTCTCTTTCTCTCACTCTCTCTACTTAGTGAGGCCCTCCACAACTTCATGATACCCGGTTTCAAAATAAAGTATAAAAAATAGGGCCGGGGGTGTAGCGCGGAGGTAGAACGCCCCTGGGTTCAATCCCGGTACTGCAAAAAAAAAAAGCATTGTCTAGTATGTGAAGAAATTGGAACCCTCTTTTATTGCTGGTGAGAATGTAAGTGGTTCAGCCACTCTAGAAAGCAGTTTGACAGTCCCCAAAAGTTAAATGAAATGTAGAATTACCATGTGTTCTACAATTCTACTGCTATGAATATACCCCAAAGAAATGAAAACTGTAAAACAAGTACTCAGATAAGTATATGCGCATGTACGTTCACAGAAGCATTATTTATAATAACTAACAAGTGGAAACAGAAAGAATGAATAGATAACCAAATTCCGGCATATAAGTATGATGGAAAATTATTCAGCTATCGAAAGAAATGAGTTCTGATACATGTTATCATGTGTGTGAAACTTAAAAATGTTATAATGAATGAAAGAAGCTACAAACAAGAGGTCATGTACTGTGTGTCCCATTTATGTGAAATATCCTAAATATGTAAATATTTAGATGAAGAAAGCAGGTTGGTTGCTCTCAGGGGTTGGGGGAGGGCAAAATGGGGAGAAACTGCATAATGGGTCCGGGGTTTTAATTTAGAATAGAAATGTTTTGAATTAGATAGAAATGATATTTCCACTACTGTGGAAGGTATGAAATATTTGCCAAAGAAGCTTGTGGGACTTTAACTGAGAAAATTAAAGAGGATTCTGCATGTGGTGAGAGAGGGGAATATAAGTTGAGAAATCCTGACCAAGACTGAAAAGATTTTCAGGAGGAAACACTGCTTATGAAGAGCTAAGTCTCGACTTGTTAAACTCAGCAACTTAGTGAGATCCTCAGCAACTGAGATCCTGTTTCAAAATTATTTTATTTTTTATGGTACTGGGGATTGAACCCAGGGGCATTCTACCTCTGAGCTACACCCCAACCCAATTTTATTCTTTATTTTGAAACAGGGTCTCACTAAGTTGCTGAAGGCCTCACAAGTTGCTGAGGCTAGCCTCAAACTTGCGATCCTCCTGTGTCAACCCCTCAAGTACTGGCATTACAGGCATGAGCCACCACACCTGGCTTATTTTTTTTTTTTTAATTTTAAACAGGCTATTGCTAAGTTTCTGAGGGCTTGCTAAATTTCTGAGGCCGGCCTCGAACCTGCAATCCTCTTGCCTCAGTCTCCCAAGTACTGGGATTACAGATGTGCGCCACCATGCCCAGCTAAACATTGATTTTTGTGTGTTGATCTTGTACTCAGCAAATTTTCTGAATTAGCTCAAAGAATTTTCTTGTGGATTCTTTAGACTCTTCTACATGTAGAATCCTGTCATCTGTAAATTGAGATGGTTTTACTTCTTTTCTGATTTGGATGCCTTTTAATTATTTTTCATGTGTAATTGCTCTAGCTAAAACTTCCAGCACAATGTTTAACAACAATGGTAAAAATAGGCATATTTGTCTTGAGTTCCTGATTAGAGTGGGGAAGCTTTGAGTCTTCTGCCATTGAGTATGATTTAAGCTGTAAGTTTTTCATAAATGCCCTTTATGATGCTGAGAAAGGTCCCTTCTATTCCTAGCTTTTAAAATGTAAATTTTAAAATCAATTTGTTACTCTGTAAAAAGAAAATTGTTGGTAGAAATTTGGAATTTTATATAATTTATGTATCAAATTGAATAGAATTAAAATCTTAATATTTAACCTTCAATTAATGAAAAAGTAATCTCTTCATGCATTTAGACTTTTTATTTCTTTCTTCAGTGTTCTGTAGGTTTTTAATATAGAAATTCTCTATTGCTTTTGTTAGACTAACGCATAAATGCTGTATTTTCTTTGTTTCTATAATAAATTGTATTTTATTTCAATTTTTATTTATGTTTTATAGCACAAAAATGATACTTTTATCTTGAATTTACCTCTTAATACATTACTAAATTCATTTATTAGATATGTTGCAAGAATTGATAGTACCTACTGTCCCTAGTTTCATTTTGAAGAATGAATTATTTTAATATAAATGGGTTATTTCAATATGGAACTATGATTTATAATATACTTATTTTAACTATTAAGAAATTAGGAAGCTTGAAGTTTTAAGGAAAACTTTATTATCTCCAAGATTTCATTGACCAACAAATCAATAATTAAACCTGTAAGTATAATTTATTTTTGTCAATATAAATTATTTATTAATGTAGGTAACACTGAGTTTTCAAAATTGCCATCCTTAAGAATCCAGAGTAAATTCTTTATTAAAAATAGAGATGAGCCGGGCGTGGTGGCGCACTCTCTCTCTCTCTCCCTGTTTCTCTCTCTCTCTCTCTACCTAGCAAGGCCCTCCGCAACTTCGTGAGACCCGGTTTCAAAATAAAGTATAAAAAAATAGGGCCGGGGGTGTAGCGGGGAGGTAGAACGCCCCTGGGTTCAATCCCCAGTACCTCAAAAAAAAAAAATAGAGATGAATGACTGAGCATTGCTCTCCCGGTATATTTCTCCAATTCTCATGTATAAGTAATTTTAACTCAAAAGGACCTTGAATAATATTAATGGTCAATATTACTGTTTACATTCTGGACAATGCACTTGATCTGAGATATCAGGTAACCTTGGGAATATGGTATTGAATAAGACTGGTTTGCTACATTAGAAATATTACCCATGGAGCCAGGGCCTGAAATCATAGTAGTTGGGAAACTGAGACAGGAGGAAAGCAGGTTCAAGGCCAGAGCATGCTAACTTAGTGAAAAACCTGTTTCAAAACATTATATATATATAAATATATATATATATATATATTCAAAACAATATATATATATAAATATATATTCAAAACATTATATATATAAATATATATATATTCAAAACATTATATATATATATATATATATATATATAT
>PVJS01015284.1:0-22500 GCA_004027185.1 Glis glis
AGAGAGAGAGAGAGAGAGAGAGAGAGAGAGGGAGAGAGAGAGAGAGGGAGAGAGAGAGAGAGAGAGAGAGAGCTGAGGCTGGCCGCGAACCCAAATCCTCCGGTCTCCGCCTCCCAAAGTACTGGGATTACAAGCATGCGCCACCATGCCCGGCTGATTTGAGAGTTTTAAAGTTGCCGGCTGTTAGATTTGTTGTTAGGAGGAGGGGCATTCAGAGATAAGAAAATGACCCTTTTCAATAAGCCTGTTTTTAAAATACCTTTAGAAAAATCTAAATTATTATATTTACTTAAAGTTGGTTTCATTTAATATGGCTTAAATGATCTACTGACTGAGATTTTGTAATCTTTATTATAGAAACTTTAATTGTAACATTTACCTCCTAACTTTGTCATGTGTCCTTCATGGCTATTCTGTAAAGACTGAGCTTCATATCCTATTATATATATCAGTATTACTAAGAAAATAACAATAATGATCACAAGATAATTTATCAACATTTTTTTGGTGGTACTGGAGATTGAACCCAGGGGCATTCTACCTCCCATTTACATCCCTAGTCCTTTTCATTTTTTAGTTTGAAACAAGGTCTTGCTAAGTTGTTGAGTCTTGCTAAGTTGCTGAGGTTGGTATGGAACCTGAGATCCTCCTGTGTTAGCCTCCCAAATATTGGGATCACAGATGTGGGTCACCACACCTGGATCTTACCAACATTTTTAATTAATAATTTTTTTTTTTGCGGTACCGGGGATTGAACCCAGGGGCTTTCTACCTCCGTGCTACACCCCCGGCCCAATTTTTTTATACTTTATTTTGAAACCGGGTCTCACAAAGTTGCAGAGGGCCTCACTAGGTAGAGAGAGAGGGAGAGAGAGAGAGACAGGGAGGGAGAGAGAGAGAGAGAGAGAGAGAGAGAGAGAGAGAGAGCTGAGACTGGCCGCGAACCTGGATCCTCCGTTCTCCGCCTCCCTAAGTACTGGGATTACAAGTGTGCGCCACCATGCCCGGCTTAATAAAAATGTTTAAGAAGAGCTTCAACTGCCTGAAGTTCCCAAGATTGAAGTGTTCAAGTATCATAGTTTATCAAAATCATTAAATGACATTCTCTTTACTAAGTTATTTCAGGACAGTCTAGTATGGAATAAAACTAAAGATGATAGTGATATGTGTCTAGTGTTTTAACACTTAAGCAATGTGTAAGAAGAAGCAGGGATAAAATAGTAGTGGAAATTTTAAGCAACACCTCATTGTAAAAGAGAACTAATTTGAGAAGCAAGGAAGGAAGGGAAAGAGGAAAAAAAGAAAAGAAAAATGGAAGAGATGAAGACATTTCAATTAAGATCTATTGGAATCGTGGAAATTCTTAGAAAATTTAACCTTTGCTATTGAAATTTGTCAAGGCAAGATATAGAAATCTGGGCAGATTACTGGCCAAAACTATAATCTATAATTTTATTAACCCTAACTCAAACTGATATTCTAGTTTTTATCCATATGTTTATGAGCAAAAAAATATAGTCATTGTGATAATTTTAATGAAGATCAAATAAAGGCCTAGGATGTGTACTGCTTTATCTTAGCTCAGGAATCATCAATAATTTTAAGTAAATTATTACAGTTTTATAGAAAATAGCCACTATCAGCTGACTCTTTTTACCTGTATCTCCTTGGAATATGTTCTATCCAAATAAATCAATTTCTTTAAAATTTGTGATAACACAGAATATATAAAGAACACTTCTAACTCACAATTTAAGACAACCCAATTTAAAAATAAAAAAATATTGAAATACTTTGCCAAAGAAGATAAACACATGAGAAGATGTTCAACATCATTATTCATTATGGAAATATAAATTAAAACCACATTGTGATATTACTTTTGCTCACTGAAATAGCTATAATAAAAATGACCAAAAATAACAAGAGTAGACAAGATTATGGAAAAACAATAACCCTGATACAGTTTTAGTGGGAATATAAAAATAGAAAACAGTCTGGCTATTTTTTTTTTTTTTTTTTTTGCGGTACTGGGGATTGAACCCAGGGGCGTTCTACCTCTGCGCTACACCCCCGGCCCAATTTTTTATACTTTATTTTGAAACCGGGTCTCACGAAGTTGCAGAGGGCCTCACTAAGTAGAGAGAGGAGAGAGAGAGAGAGAGAGAGAGAGAAAGAGCTGAGGCTGGCCGCGAACCCGGATCCTCTGGTCTCCCGCCTCCCAAAGTACTGGGATTACAAGCGTGCGCCACCACGCCCGGCTTGGCTATTTCTTAAAAAGATAAACATACTTTTATGTGACCTAGCAATTATTTACTCATTTTGAACCTCCTGCTAGAATGGTAGATGTTGGTGGCCAGCCCCTGAGCATTTATCATTACCTCTGTATCTGTAAAAGAACCTAGTGTCATTATAAATGCAAATCATCAGTGGTCAACCTATCTCTGTGCCTGACTCTGACTCTCAGTTCATACTCCTCTTTGGGATCTAATCAAGAGACAGACAAGCCGGGCGTGGTGGCGCACGCTTGTAATCCCAGTACTTTGGGAGGCAGAGACCAGAGGATCCGGGTTCGCGGCCAGCCTCAGCTCTCTAGCTCTCTTTCTCCCTGTCTCCCTCTCTTCTATCTCTCGCTCTCTCCTTAGTGAGGCCCTCCGCAACTTCGTGAGACCCGGTTTCAAAATAAAGTATAAAAAATAGGGCCGGGGGCGTAGCGCGGAGGTAGAACACCCCTGCGTTCAATCCCCGGTACCGCAAAAAAAAAAAAAAAAAAAAAAGAGACAGACAAAGGATAAAAAAGTGGAGCTTTTTTTTTTTAATGTAAAAAGTAGAGGGGTAAAACATGGAATGATATCCAGGAATACTGTATTAAAAGGAGGTTCTCAAGTCTTGAAAAAACCATACCTTTGGTTTTAAAGACTCACACCAGTTTAGTCAGCTAAAACGTCTCAGCCACATTAATAATTTTTCCTCTACCCTTAAATGGTGGCTTGTACCTATGTTCACTCAGCTATACATGAGACTGAGGCAGGAGGATCACATAAACCCAAGAGTTCCAGGCCAGTCTGGGCAACATAGTGAGATCTTGTCTCAAAATAATAATAAGAAGAAGATTGTACTTAACCTTTCTTTTTACACTAGTAGAGCTTTGGTAATTGGTATATTAATTTTATAAAAGCATTCCTGTGTTTTAATGCAGTGGAGCCTGTACTAACTTCTCTAGGATGCATCAGATTATACTCCTATTAACTACAAACATAATTCCTGGGCTGAAAACAAATACTCAGATATTATAGCTAATAAAATATATCTTTACTTTTTAACATTGATGACTTTATTTGTATATTTCAAACTCTTTACAACTCTTACTTCTATAATCAGGAAAATAGACATGTAAAACAATCAAGTTTTTCTGAATAGCTAATATGTGCTGTATGACTAGTTAATGTTTAAAAAATTTTACAGAACACAGAAAGGAAAAACTATATTATTAATAATAGCTCTGCCTGGGTAAACAAGCTAGAGGTAATTTTGTCTTCTATTTTTGAATTTCTACAAGTATCATATTCTTTATTTTGGAGAAAATTAAACATAATTTTAAAAACTGGATATCTATATGTAGAAGAATGAAATTAGACCCCTATCTCTCACTCAACACAAGAGTCAACTGAAGATGGATCAAAGACCAAGAAATTAGACCAGAAACTTTGTAATTATTAGAAGAAAACATAGAACCAGCTCTCCAATATATAGGCACTGGTAGAGTCTTGCTCATTAAGACCCCCGAAGCTCAGGAAATAAAAACAAAAATCAGTAAATGTTTTAGAATTAAATTTAAAAAGTTTCTGCGCTGCAAAGGAAATAAGAGTCTGAAGAGAGAGCCTTCAGATTGGGAAAAATCTTTGCCAGTTATTCCTCTGATAGAGGACTAATATCTAGAATATATAAAGAACTCAAAAAACTTAACACTCAATAAAAAATGGACAATTGAACTGAATAGATACTTCTCAAAAGAAGAAATACAAATAGTAAAAAATATATGAAAAAATGTTCAACATCATTATCAATCAGGGAAATTCAAATCAAATCTACACCGAGATTCTGTCAAATTCCAGTTAGAATAGTAATCATCAAGAATACAAATAATAATAAATGCTGATGAGAATGTGAGGAAATAGGAACTCTTAATATACTGTTGGCAGGATTGTAAATTAGTGCAGCCACTATGGAGATCAGTATAGAGGTTCCTCAAAAAAATCACAATGGAATCACAATATGACCCAGCTATACCACTCCCTGGAATCTTTCAAGAAGAATTAAAGTCAGAATATTATAGTGACACATGCATATCTATTTTTATAGCAGCACAATTCACAATAGCCAAATTGTAGAATCAACCTAGGTGTCCATCAACAGATGAGTGGATAAAGAAAATATGGTATATATACACACAATGTAATTTTATTTAGCTATAAAAAAGAACAAAATTATGTCATTCTTGAGAACATGGATGGAACTGGAGAATATTATGCTACGTGAGATCAGCCAGTCTCAGAAAGTCAAGGGTCATATGTTTTCTTTTATATGTAGAATCTAGAGAGAAAATAGGAAACAAAGGGACTTCAGATAAATGAGGAGAGAGGCCAGTGGAAGGGGATTGGGGGAGGGAGGGTAGAAAGGATAATTGATGAAGGAAACAATTCAAATAATGCTATGTCCATATATAAAGGTATGCCTGCCAATCTCACTAACATGCATGGGAAGGGTAGTGAGTGGGGTGGGATCCGGAGGGAAGGGAAACACACCAAGTGCTGCGTGCATGTATGTTTCTATCACTTTGAACCTCACCCTGATGTATAATTACAATGCATCAACAAGATGATGATAATAATAATAATAATAATAATTAATAATAACAAAAATAAGAAAGTTGTGTATTCCTCTGGAAGCCAAATTAACACTTGGAAAAAAATTCCATTTTTTTAGAGCAAGTGGCTTTGTATTTCCATTCAGCTATTTCAATTCATATAAACCTCTTTTAGCTTACTAAAAGCGGTGAGAATTGCTAAAATTTATACCTCACACATTTCTATAGCTGCTAACATCCCACCAATGGCGTCCTCGGCGTGGACTGTTTAGCCCACCCTGCTATACTTTTGATTGCCTGTGCACTTGTTAACCAAGGCAAGCCTTTGGCATTTCTTAGAACTATTTGAAGAATTGAAGAAGCTTATTAAGAAAATGAGTTTACGCATTTTTATTCTGTGTAAATAACAAGAGATTTGCTGCAGGCGTCAAGTCTCAAAAGTGTTATGGTGACCCCTCTCTAAACAAGACATAATTTGGCCTTCAACAGTATGTAACTTAGGATCAACTCCAACTTCACAATTCATTTCCTTTTATGTCTGTTTTTAGCGTGTTGTTTTTCTAATGGAGGCTTCAGATTTTGATTTTATTTGAAATCAAAGAATGTATTCCAAAAGCTGAGTTGTTCCAAAGCCGAAATCATTTTTTATAGCCTATATTGTGACTTATCCAGTAGTTTTCAACTATGCACTTGGTTTTCTACCATGACAGAAAAATTGCTGATGCTGTAAGTTGAAATAAAGTATCAAAATAATAAGTCCCCATTTAAATCATGTGAATGTTGTTGAAAATTTCGCTAATAGAGCAATATATAGTTTCTAATTTAAACTATATGTTATTATATATGATTATACAAACATTAGGATAGTTTATGTTGTACTGGCCCTATTATTTTTCATATGTATCATTGTATTAATTATTCTCAAAAAGTTTTAAGAAATTGCCTTCAGGAAATAGCCCAACTTCAATGCATGATACTCTATCAAGCTATTAAGAAGAGTTTTCTTTTTACTTTTTTGAACAGTAATCTCACTCAGTTGGAGATAACTACATGTGTGAAAATGCAGTCACAAATCTTACATTGTAATTAGAAATTCACATTTTATTCTGACCCATGATATATTCTGAATTAACATAGCATGTAATATAATGAATTTCACTAGATTTTTAGACTTTTTCATATTAAGAAGAATTAAGCCATAGTTTAATATTTCTGAGACTTTTAATGTCATTTAAAATGTGTATATTTATATCATATTTTATTTCCACATTTCTTCAAATGATGCCAGAGTTTTATAGACGTTGATCATTTAATTGCAATTCTAAAGTCCCAGAAAAAGAGGAATAGAAATGTTTTTATATCATCAATTTCTTCAGTAAGATTCACATTTGCCTCTGACTTTTTATATTTGTATTGTCATAATTAAATATGCTACATTTTTATTATATATTCATTAAGCATTGGTTAATCCTGTAAGTTTCTGACACTCTCCAGGAGTTTGTGTATAGACAGCAAATAGAGCAGCAGAAATACCCCCATTCCTAGAGTTCATAGTCTGTTACTAGTAATAGTATTTCTTTATTTTCTCCAGAATAAAAAATACAAGGTAATTGTAGAAATCCAAAAATGTAGAAGAAATGAGAGCAAATGTAAATAATAAATTTAAGGCCATATTTTTTAAAAACATGAATTAAAATGTAAGTACTCTTTGTGCCTTCTATAAGCCAGTATTAAACTAATTGTCCTTAAAACCTGCCTCCCACTTAATTACATGCCAATAAATAAATCAAAGTAAAAATTACAGTTGAGTTTGTAGCATTCTCATTTAATAATCTCATATTCCCTGCAATGTTTTTGGCCCGTCTTTATTTAGATATCTTCCAGCCTATCCAACTCAATATACGTCCCAAGCAGAATCATCATTTTTTTTTCCCAAATTACTTCTCTTTTGTTGCTTCCTATCTTTTTTTTATGGCACTTTAATCCATGCGACTAAGTGAAGAAAAAATATACAGGATTATTGTCTCCATTCTCTTCCTCATTCCCCAAATCCAGTGTATTACCAGTCATTTTCAGTTCTACTTCCAAAATGTCTTTGGATTTTATCTGCCCCCACCATTCCAATTACCATCACTTATTTGTTCTATAGCATCAACACCTGCCCCCCCCCAAAAAAATCTGGTTTTCCTATATCACTGAGATCCAAATTTGGCCATATCATTTTCCTTTTCTTCTGGGTACTTTCTTGAATACTTAGAATTAAGACCACTGCCTGACAAAGCTTATAAGTTCCTTCCTGGTTACCTCCCAACCTACCCCTCCATCCTCATTTATCCCTTACCATGCCCTGTGTTCTTGCTGTCCCTCTCAAGTTGGACCTCTTTCTGCAAGCCCCGTTTACGAAGTTCCTTCTTGCTTCAAGCAGACTGTTCTCTGCCTGGATCACAGGCACACCACACTCAAGTTTTCCTCCTATTTCTAGCTCTCTAATCTTTCACCTTCAGCAAGTGGAATGTCTGCTCATCTTTCAAATCTTAGATTTAAAATTATTTCAGGGAAGCCCTATCCACCTAACTCCCATCTGCACATAAACACAGACCCATCTGGGGTAGATTTCCCTTTCATAACATTCAGAACATGAGGTCGTTTATTTCATATCTGTATACTCTGGTAGGAACCATTTCTCTGAGTCCTTTTACAAGGTATTGCACATGATAGAGGCACATACATTTTGTTGAATGCAAATGAATGAATGCATCTGAGAGCTAGAATGAAAACTTCCAGAGTGACTTTCAGCAAATTAAAAAAAAAAAGTTAAGTGCGTTAATCCTCACCAAGTGCTCCTTAAGAATGTATTTTAATCTGTTTGCTGTAACTTATAGATTGAGTATTAAATAAATTCCAAATAGGCAAGTTCGTTGCAAAGTTCATATATGTATGTTATGAACTCGAGGGGAAAATGCTTTCAAAACCCATTATTGGTAATTTTATGATTTGTATTTTAGTTGTAAATGTTGTGGCATGGTATAAATAGCTGAGAAAAGCAGCCTCTGCAAATGGAATGGTTAAGAGTGGAAAGAAAAAAATCAAAATATGATTTTTCAAAATAACTACTGATATTAATAAAAGCCAAATGGATTTCTTGCAAATCTGGTAAATAAAGATGGGTTTTGAAGCTTAGACTTTATATCTCCTTTGATTCATGAGCTAATTTTCAAAGCCGAGTTATAAGCTTTAGTTTATATTGTACCTGAGGCGCAGGCAGACTCATACAATAGCCGAACTTCAAGTGTCACTATAATATAGTAAATGTAATAAAATTACATTTAAATAACGTAAAAAACCTAATTTAAACAGGGGGAAATGAAATTTAAAGTTGAAGTTAATGCCTTTTCGACTCCTGGTGTTGTCCTTTCCCGCTGCACCCACAGTGGCACCGCCAGCCTTTCATGTGAATATTTGGTAGTGCAGCTATGGAGAAATATAGAATTATTTGGCCACTCCACTTTCTAGATAAGAAACTGTCATTTGACAAGCAGCCTGAAAGAGGGCTGCATGCATAATTTGTGAGGCTGAGGTTGGCATTAATTGTCACCAACCAGTAAATTCCTACCTTTTTTTTAAAATTGCCATTTTATTTTTTGAGGTGAGTTTATGAAGTTAGCATTTTATTTTATAACATACAGATTGGCTTGTTAAGCCTCATTCAGAAGCAGAACAGGATACAATTTTGTAAGTTGAGAAAGAATTGGGGTGCAATATTTTTGGTGGGTATTTATTAAAAAATTAGAAAACTACAGTGGAAATTTTTAATATACAAATTTCCTGGCTTAGCATTCTCAGAAAGGATTTTAATGATGGCGCTGTGCTTTCTTTCAAGCTTTTGTGGTCCAGTTTCCTCCTCTCTAAAATGGAAATAATAATTTTATTTTCCCATTGGAATTGTTGTGAGAAACAGATGTATCTAAAGGATCTAGAACAGTGTCTGGTGTTTTAAAAACTGTGTGTGTGTGTGTGTGTGTGTGTGTGTGTGTGTGTGTGTGTGTGTTTGCTTGCTACCATATTGATGTTATTTAAAATATACTTAAGGCCGGGCGTGGTGGCGTACGCTTGTAATCCCGGTACTTGGTAGGCGGAGACCGAAGGATCCGGTTCACGGCCAGCCTCAGCTACATAGTGAGGCCCTCCACAACTTCGTGAGACCCTGTTTCAAAATAAAGAATAAAAAAAATAGGACTGGGGGTGTAGCTCAGAGGTAGAACGCCCCTGGATTCAATCCCCAGTACCGCAAAATAAATAAATAAATTAATTAAATTAAATTAAATGTACTTAAGGAATTTATACAAATGAATTCCTTAAGTAGCTAGAAGACCTAAAATATCAAGGTTAAGCATGACTTATATTTGTGCATAAGTATTGCTTTATAAAAAAAAAACTAAAATGAATGAAATCATGCATTTATTTTAAGAATCCAAACATTGTTTTATTTCC
Source organism: Glis glis (assembly GCA_004027185.1). Taxonomy (NCBI): domain Eukaryota; kingdom Metazoa; phylum Chordata; class Mammalia; order Rodentia; family Gliridae; genus Glis; species Glis glis. The sequence goes on from PVJS01015284.1 coordinate 9,359, forward strand.
ATACATGCCAGCTTTTACTTCACCATTATATTTACATGTAATTAGGTAGAAGTGTAAAGTGTACTTTACCTTTCTCTATTTCCTTTTCCCCAAAACACAGTTCCTAATAAGAACATTTTTCCCCCTACAAAATGGATGAGTTGGTGGCACAAACGCTGGAAGCTGTATGTATCTGACAGTTGGGTGGGCCATTCTGTGAACCCCAGCCATGGGCGCTGAAAGCGGACGTGCCTTCAGCCGTCATTTATCACCACTCTCCATCTCTTGGAACAGGATCTTGAGCACTCTTCAGTTTTCCAGCTCAGAATGCAACTTTAATCCTGCTTTGCCAATGACATAAGTAATCCCCTTCAGCAACTTAGGTTTAATTGGTTATAACCCTCAACCCACATAACCTCTATCTGCTTTGAAACTTGTTATATGCTTTCCAGATTGCTATGTATATGTGTGTATGTGTATACATGTGCATGCATATTACATATATATGTATAAAATACTCTCATTCCATTAAGTCTGATATAAGTAAATCCAGATAAGCCATTATGACTAGTTCTTCATGTTGCCAAAAATCTTTACTTTACAAATAAATCCATATACATGTCATTATTATTCTATTAAGGAGACCTTCTTATAGAGTAAAAATCAGTTCACTTTATAACCACATGCATATACAACATCCAGGTATGTTGTTTATATATTGAAATACAAATTAATGTGAAATAAAGTTTATGAGAAATTATTCTACCTGATTCCAGAAATGTTAGTTGTTTTTAGCTAATTGCACATGCTCAGATTTCCCAGTGAATTATTCATTTGCAAATATCAGTAAGCTTTGTAAGCAAATACTAGCTTCGAAACTCAGGGCCATTAGATTGAATATGACAGCAGGTTTCTGATATACTGAACCCAAAAGGTTGTGTTCTTCCTTCATGCGTACTTATGTTTAAAAAGTTCAAGTGGACTTGGCTTACTCAGGGAACCTCTAAGATACCTGACTTGGAAGATTTGTTCTTCAGACACATATGAAAGCTGTAGTTGTATTGGAGACAGAATCAGAAAATGATGAACTTAATCACATCTGATGTATTTTATTATAATTTTCCTGGGTTTTAAAACAAATAAGAATATTAAAATAATAGCTTGGAGAAGAAGGATAAAATTTGTTGAAATATGAGTATACAGTTTCTCCTGTTCCTGCTCAAGCAGCATTGTGGTATATTTTAGAAATTTTTTATTAATCTCTGAAAATGACAGGTGTCAGGGGTCTTTTGTGATGCACGTTCAGGAGAGTTCCGGACAAGAGGTCATATTTCTGTGATGTGCTAGTCAGTAGCCCTGTCTCCTGTGGAATTTGCCTTGTTTGAAGTGTTTCCAAAGCAAAATATTTTCTGTAATGCACATCAGTTAAATAATGTGTTTGGGAACAGCTTTGCATAGAATAAAAAGCTATGAGAATTCTTTAGGATTAAAAAAAACTACTGCTTCTTTTAAACACAATGAAACCTTCCAAAGTATATAGAAGATGTGTAGTTTAAGGGAACATATATTCAGGAATCATATTAAATAATTACAATATACATTTACAACCTTTTGAACCTAAAGTCTCAGTTCATTTAAAATACAAGTTGATATTTTACCCCTTGGTTGGATTTTTATTTATTTATTTGTTTGTTTGTTTATTGGGGGAGGCTATTATAAATGGAATTGTTTTCTGAATTTCTTTTTCAGTAGATTCATGATTGGTGTCTAGAAACGCTAATGATTATTGGCCTGGGATTCCATCTAACTCCAGTTAGAATGGTAGAATGGCAATCATCAAGAATACAAACAATAATAAATGATGTTGAGGTTGTGGGGAAATAGGAATTCTTGTACACTGTTTGTGGATTATAAATTAGTAGAGCCCCAATGCAGATCAGTGTGGAGGTTCCTCAGAAGATTGGGAATGGAACCACCATATAACCAGCTATACCACTCCTCACTATCTTTCCAAAGGAATTGAAGTCAAAATATTATATAATACATGCATATACATTTTTTCGGTACTGGGGATTGAACCTAGGAGCATTCTACCTCCAAGCCACACCCCCAGCCCTATTTTTTATTCTTTATTTTGAAACAGGATCTCATTAAATTGCAGAGTACCTCACTAAGTAGCTGAGGCTGGCTGCAAACCTGCAATCCTCCTGTCTCAGCCTCCCAAGTGCATATACATGTTTGTAGCAGCATAATTCACAATAGTCAAATTATGGAAACACCCTAGGTGTCCGTCAACTGATGAATGGATAACAAAACTGGTATATTCACACCATGGAATTTTACTCAGCCATAAAAAAAGAAAATCATGTCATTTGTAGGAAAATTGATGGAACTAGAGAACATTATGCTAAATGAGATTAACTGGTCTCAAAAAGTGAAGAGTTATATGTTTTTTTCCTCATATGTGGAAGTTGGAGAGAAATTGGGCAACAAAAGAGACTTTAGACAAATGAGGAGAAATTCCAGTAAAATAGTAGAAGGGGATTAAGGGAGGGAGGTGGAGGGAGGAGGTTTGATGAGGGTAACAGTTTAAATAATGCTGTGTGCATATATGAAATTATCAACTCTAATCTCAAGAACATGTATGGGGAGAGAGACGGAGCGCAGGGGGATCTGGAGGGAAGCACCAACTGCTGTGCGCATGTGTGCGTCTATCACTCTGAACCTCATTATGATGTGTAATTACAATGCACCAATAAAAGTACAAATAAATAAAATGTAAGTTGGGCTGTTCAATGTTTTTAAAGATAAGTGTCATTTTTATATAAAGAGTTTTTAATGAAAAAATTTTACTCTTAAAAGACAATCTTAAGCTGGGCGTGGTGGCACATGCCTGTAAATACCAGTACTTGGGTGTCTGAAACAGTAGGATCACAGGTTTGAAGTCTCAGCAACTTAGTGAGGCTTTCAGTAACTTGGTGAAACCCTGTTTCCAAATAAAAAAAAAAATAAAATAGGGCTGGGGGTCTAGCTCAGATGTAGAATGCCCCTGGGTTTAATCCCCAGCACCAAAACAAAACAAAACCAGCCAGGCGTGGTGGCGCACACTTGTAATCCCAGTACTTTGGGAGGCGGACACCAGAGGATCCGGGTTCACGGCCAGCCTCAGCTCTCTCTCTCTCCGTCTCTCTCTCTCTCTCTCTCTCTCTACTTAGTGAGGCCCTCCGCAACTTAGTGAGACCCGGTTTCAAAATAAAGTATAAAAAATAGGGCCGGCGGTGTAGCGCGGAGGTAGAACGCCCCTGGGTTCAATCCCCAGTACCGCAAAAAAAAAAAAAAAACAACAAAAACCCCCACAATATTCTTAATGATTTAAAAGAATGTATGATAAAAAGTTTTAAGATTTATTTTGTTACCAACTAATATTTTTATTTTTCTACATGTAATATTTGAAATTAAATAAGGAGAAAATATTAATTGCCACGAATTACCTATTTTTCCAACAGAACCAGGGAAATACTATCATGATTGCTCTTTCATATACTACCATGCTACCAGGTATCAGACTTTCAAAATGATGTCTTGACATATGTATATTTTTATGAAACTCTAGACCTAGAAACTTGGTAGGTTAGAAAGCAAATATATTTGGTTTTACAGTGAACAGATTCAGGTTTGAATTTTTCTTTAACCATCATCATCTGTTGACCTTGAGCTAGTAATTTTAGTCTAATACTCAAATTATTATTTGATGAAATGAATACAATACTGTCTACTCCATGAGAATGGAAGAATTAAACAAGTGTAAAATGTCTGATACTTCCTGAGGCATGCATACAATCTTTCAATGGTTGTACCTTGCTCTTGTCCCTATCACAAAGAAGTCTCTCCCTCTCATCCTTCCTTCACATAATCATTCATTCCATTTATTCAGCACTCTAGCCAAATAGATACAGTATTTACTGTCTTTAAGCTTAAAACCCATTGAAGGAGAGAACCCCTCATGTACTTTGCATAATATCTTGCTCGTGGTAGTTGCTTAATACATAAATGTGAATACTAGGTAATTACAAATGGTAGTAAGTGCTCCAGTGAAAATAATAAGGGGTTATGAGAAAGGAATGCAGAGGACATCTATTTCAGATTGAGAAAATGACACTTGGCTAAGATGGAAAGGTGACTGAGAGCCCTCCAGGAGCAACATGGTAGCATGAGGGTGTGTTTGGAAACAATCGAGAGTTCATTTGGACGTGAGCTACCTGTGTAAAATGCCAGTTGCAACCTTTCACAGGCAGTTTATTCTGTAAGTCATGATCAGGAGCTGGTCATCAGAGGCTAATCTTAAATATCTGGCAGGATTTTCTACTTCTGCTTAGTACATATGGTATTGATTTGTATTGTTATAATGTGATAATTGATTCTTTCATGAGATATAATACATTTAAATATAATTGTTAACATTCCGCTCCACATATTTCTTTCACAAACCAAGATCTATATTCCTTAATTTTTTAACTCTCTAACTCTATAGCAACTTCTCTCATCTCTGCTTTCTCCCTCTCCCTTCTCTCTCTCCCTCTCTTCTTGTTGCCAAGCTAGCCTAGGGCTCCTGGGCTCAAGTGATCCTCCTGCCTCAGCCCCTCAAGCAGCTGGGACTACAGTCGTAGGTCACCACTCCCAGCATGGTTCTTCTTGATAGATTAAAGACTTTTTTCCAATTGATCCTTTATAAAAATAAAATTCTAAGAAAAATATTGTATTCTTTGAAGAACTTAAGTACAAATCATATTGGATGAGACTGTCTTGGTGTTGATACTTGTTTTTTTTCTGTAAATATGCAGTAACCACAGGTACATTTATAATGCCTTATACCCTTATTTACACATAGGTCAGATCATTTTGGCTCTTCCTGGCAGTGAGTTGTTGTGATACGTTTCTTATTTTCCATTTTTCCTTAAAGGTGATAGTAACAGTATATTAATTCAACACATTCCTTCAAACACCGCCCTACAAGCCTCTTCAGATCAATAATGAGCCACTGATTCATATAAGTGGCACCCTGTATTAGCCAATTAAAAATAAATTATCAAGCTGGGCGTTGTTGCGCACGCTTGTAATCTCAGTACTTGGCAGGCTGAGACAGGAGGATCCAGGTTCACGGCCAGTCTCAGCTACTTAGTGAGGCCCTCTGCAACTTAGTGAGACCCTGTTTCAAAATAAAGAATAAAAAATAGAGCCGGGCGTGGTGGTGCACGCTTGTAATCCCAGTACTTTGGGAGGCGAAGACCAGAGGATCCGGGTTCGCGGCCAGCCTCAGCTCTCTCTCTCTCTCTCTCCCTGTCTCTCTCCCTGTCTCTCTCTCTCTCTCTACCTAGTGAGGCCCTCCGCAACTTTGTGAGACCCGGTTGCAAAATAGGGACGGGGGTGTAGCGCGGAGGTAGAACACCCCTGGGTTCAATCCCTGGTACCGCAAAAAAAAAAAAAATAGGACTGGGGGTGGAGCTCGGAGGTAGAATGCCCCTGGGTTCAATCCCCAGTATGGCAAACAATAAAAATAAAAATAAATAAATAAATTATTGGCAGTGCAACCAGATAAATTTAAATCAAAGGACTTAGTGCTCATCTGGATATACTTTGTTTTCTGACTCGAGGACATTTATGTTATTTCTGTCATAGAAAGAAGTTATGTTGGTTTTCTTCAAAAAGGACATGGGTATAACTCATGATATTTTTCTGGACATGTGAAAATTGATCAGCATGTTCTACTCCAGTGACTTTTGTTTGAAAGTTAAACTGACTTTCAGATTTGTAACACTGTCCCCAAACTAAATAGTTATCTAAAAGTTTTTTACAGCTACTTATCTAAATAAAGTCTTCTTTCTAGTCTTTCACAGTGAAGGTAGTTTACCTGTCTTAAATTTTTGAAAGTTTTGAAAAGTGTAGTTGATAGCAGCGTTGTATATCAGGGTATTGTCTAAGTACTTTGTGATGTGCATCATTTTGTGTAGATAAATATGGGGAGTTTTTAAATACCATCCTTAATTGATTCCTTTGGCATTTTTTTCTTGGTTTTCTACTTTTTCATCATAGTGAGCAGTCAGGTTGGTTTTTCAGTGACTCTTTTTTAAATGTGTGAAAAGGCTTTGCCTTCTTTGCAAGTTTAGGTGACTTGTGTTAACACACCTTCTCTTAACAGTAGTCTTGAGCTAATTAATGGTGGCACATGTCTGTAATCCCAGTGCTTGGGAGACTGAGACAGGAAGATCGCACATTGGAGGCCAGCCTCAGCAACTTAGTGTGAACCTGTTTCCAAATAGGGCTGGGAGTGTGGCTCAGAGGTAGAATGCCCCTGAGTTCAATCCCCAGTAACTAATACACACACACACACACACACACACACACACACACACACACAGATTAGATTTAAAAATAGTTGTCCATTTATTAGAAATAAATATTGAGCTTCTGATGTCTTTAGAACTCTCAAACAGTCCCAGGAGAAGAAACCTAAGTTCAAATTCACTTGGGAACTTTGAAGTTTGGTAAGACAGAAAATACACATCAGGGATTAAAATTATGACCCATAGCTAGGATGCAACAGTTTGGAACATAAAGTGATCAATTAAGGTATTTCCAATTTGTCAGAAGCTAGTCAGTGACAGAGATGTGATAAAAGGGACCCAGTTTTATGTATTTATTTATTTATTTATTTATTTATTCATTTATTTATTTATTTATTTACTTATGGTACTAGGGATTGAACCCAGGTGCATTCTGCCTCCAAGCTATACCCCCAGCCCTGTTTTATTTTTATTGTTTGAAACAAGTTCACACTAGGTTGATGAAAGGCTCACTACTTGCTGAGGCTGGCTGCGAACCTGCAATCTTCCTGTCTCAGCCTCGTAAGTACTGGGATTACAAGCATGCGCCACCACACCCGGCATGGGACCCTTGTTTTAGAAAGAGGTGCTGAGTCTGAAGCCTGCTCAGATACTTGCAGAATGGATACGCTGCACATCAGTCCGCTGATGTTTTCATTCACCATCAGTACATCCTTTCTTCTTCACTGACACAGCAGGCCCAGTCTTGCGACTCTGAATCTGGCATATGGTAGGTGTTCTGCAAGTAGCTCTTTCCTCCCCAACTCCTTTCTTCTCCATCACATTACCATCCTCTCCTTAAAAGCAAAATAATGTGAACACAAGAGTTTCTTCATGCATTCCTTCAGCAGATGATGACCAAGAAGAACCTGCTTGGTGGGAATACCTGTGCCAAGTGCCAGGGTTTTGAAGTTGAGTACAGAGACTCCTCTCCATTGTTCTTTTCTTTTTTGTATTGTCTTTTCTTTTTATTCGTGCATTATAACTATACATCATAATGAGGTTCAGAGTGATAAAAACATACATGCACACAGTACTTGGTGTTTCCCTCTAAGTCCCACCCGCTCCCTCTCCCACCCCGTACATAATATTAAAATTAGTATTGATCACTTCATATATGAAGATCATTTGAACTGTTTCCTTCATTGGCTCTCTCCTTTCACCTCCCCATTTCCCTCTCCAAATCCCCTTCCACTATTATTCTAGTATCTCCTCTTATTTATTTAAATTTCTTTTTGTTTCCCACATTTTCTCCAGTTCCCACATAAGAGTGAAAACATGTGGCCCTTCACTTTCTGGGACTGGCAAATTTCACTTAGCATAATATTTTCTAGCTCCATCCATTTTCCTGCAGACTACATAGTTTTGCTCTTCTTTATGGCTGAGTAAAATTCCATTGTGCATATATGCCATAGTTTTGTAATCCAGTCTTCTGTTGAAGGATACCTATGCCGATTCTGTAGTTTGGCTATTGTGAATTGTGCTGCCATAAACATGGATATTCAAGTATCCCTATAATACTCTGATTTCAGCTCCTTTGGGAAGATCCCCAAGTGTGGCATAGCTGTGCTGGCTGGGGGTTCCACTCCTGGTCTATCGAGGAGCCTCTGCACTGATCTCCATGGCAGCTGAACTAATTGCAGTTGCTCTTTTCTTGCTCTACTTTTCCTTGTACATCAACAAGGGATGAGGCTCATTCTTGCTTTCTTTGACAGCCTTTGTCCTTGATTCTCTTTCTGCCTCTCTGATTGTTCTCCGTCTTTGGGTCTTTTTGTGGGAATCTCTTCCCTAATCTGCCTTCAATGTTGATGTTTCCCCCAAAGCTACTTCCTTATCCTGCTGTTCTTCATATTCCCTGATATATCTCTGGGTACCTTTGTTATAATTTTCACCTTACTCTGACCTTCCCCCGCCCCAGGTTCAGAACATATGCATATTCAAGGTCCAGTGCCTGTTTCACCAAAATACTCCTTAGGAATTTTAAGCTTCATGAGCCTCAAATTGAATTCATTAAAAAATCATCCTACCCTCTGTCTGTTTTCCTCTTCCTAGATTTTTTGGCTGGATTTATGGCAAACACACCCACCCAGATAACCAAGCCAACTCTTGCTCGTCCTTCCTCTCCACCCTCCCTGTTTACCCATTAGAAACACTTTGAGTTTCTTTTTTTTCCCCTGACTTATCTAGAACCATTTGCCAGTGTACAGACTGTGCATTGTACAAGCGCACCTGATTACCTAGAGTGTAGATGTGATTTATTAATGCTTTTCAGGCACTGCTAGTAAACTGTCATGTATTTTTAAAACTACCATATTTGGGCATATGGGCTGGGTATGCAGCTCAGTAGTTCAGTGCTTGCCTAGCATTCATGAGTCCCTGAGTTTGATCCCCAACAAAACACCCCCCTACCAAAAAATTTTTTTTTGAGTTTTCAGCAGAGGAAAGTAAAGTATGTTATGGAAGCATGTTTTAGACACAGGGCAAGGGATCACCATATGGAGAAACCATGGCCCTGTTTCTTCTGTAGATCTGCTGACACTTGCCATCGAACTATTTAAGGTACAACTTTGGTGAAACTCTTAACCTCATAATAAAGTGTCTCCTTGTCCTTCTAACCATCCACCCCTTCCTAACCTACAATTCACTCTCCACACTGCTTCACAGCAGTGGTCCATGTAAAATGAATCTTCCCCTACCTCTCTTAGAAACGACATAGCAGTTTGCCATAGTTTACCGCAAATTCATAACCCTTCATCAAAGCACACAATACCCTCCATGACCTGACATCTGTCTCTCTCTCCTGCCTCACCAAACTACCTTGAATTCTATGTTACCATGATACTGGCAATGTGCTTTGCTGCATCAGCCATGCTTTGCTGTGTACATGCTCGACTTTATGCCTACGATGTTCACATCACTAACCCTAGTCATCCTGTGCCCACCAGGATCTGAATCAGCTTTCCCTGACATCCTTCATCCTCAATCTCACCCAGCACACAAAACGTTAGGCTATTTCTTCTGGTGATATTCTAACCATATCTCTAACATTGATTGCACTTGCCACTTTTATGGGAATTATCTTCTTATTCATCTTTAACCCAATAGAATGTGGGATATTGGAGGAAGGAGAGGGAGGAGGGGTTATGTGGAAGAGATTTCAAACTGGGGAATTAGGCTAATGCTAGATCAGAGAGAGCTTGGAATGCCCTGCCAGAGAGCCCTGCAGTGTGGTCAGATCTACACTTCTTAAAACATCAACCCTAAGTACTGTGAAAAGATGAGAAAACCGTGATATTACAGTTCTGCTGACTTTTGTTGGAAATTCGGCTCTGACACTTAGCAGATTTGTTATCTTGGATGTTTGACCACAACCCTTTTTTTTTTTTTTGTGTGGTACCAGGGATTGAACCCAGGGGCGTTCTACCTCTGCGCTACACCCCCGGCCCTATTTTTTTATACTTTATTTTGAAACCGAGTCTCACGAAGTTGTGGAGGGCCTCACTAGGTAGAGAGAGAGAGAGAGAGAGAGAGAGAGAGAGAGAAGTGCTGAGGCTGGCCACGAACCCGGATCCTCCGGTCTCTGCCTCCCAAAGTACTGGGATTACAAGCGTGCGCCACCACGCCCGGCTTACCACAACCCTTTTTGAACATTAGTTTTCTTATCTGTCAAGTTGGCAGTAATAGCATTTACCCCAAGAATTGTGAGGTAATAAAAAAGATAAAGTCTAAAAAATGGTTGCTTTGGGCTTAACACAATGCGTATTTTCAATACACATTCTAAAAGCATTCCTCCTACTTAAGTAAACTACCTCTAAGAATTTTGGTAAGATATGTTCTTCTATATCACTAATGATTGGTTTTTAAGGAAATTAACATTTGATAGTATTTTTTTTTTGGTACGGGGAATGGAACTCAGGGGCATTTTACCTCTGAGCTACCCCTAGCCCTTTTTATTTTTTGTTTGGAAACAGGGTCTTGCTAAGTCACTAAGGCTGCCTCGAACCTGCAGTTCTGTCTCAACATCCCAAGTATTGGGATTACAGGTATGTGCCACCATTCCTGGAGATATTAAACATTTTTGAAAGGCATAAATTATACCTGCTCTGCCATGGTCTTTGTGGCATTATTTATAATAGCCAAGACATGAAAACAACCAAAATGCACATCAATGATGCACTGCTAAAATTTTTAATGCATATATATAGCATATATATATATATATAATGGAATATTAATCAACCTTGAAAATGAAAGAAATCCTGTCATTTGCTACAACATGAATGAAACTGGAGGGCATTATAATAAGTGAAAAAAATTAGACAGAGAAAGAAAAATGCTGCATGATCTCACTTAAGTGTGAAATCTAAAAAATAAATAAATCTAATGCATTGAGAATAAATGGGAGTTACCAGAGGCAAGAGATAGAAAAAGTAGAAAAAATAATACAAAATTGCAGATATGTAGAATAAATAGGTCTGGAAATCTAAGGCACAATATGAGGTTTATAGTCATAATATTATAAACCAGAAAGAATAGATTTTGAGATCTTCACCACAAAAGAAAAAAATAAAAAGGATAACTGTGATCGCCGGGCGTGGTGGCGCACACTTGTAATCCCAGTACTTTGGGAGGCGGAGACCGGAGGATCCGGGTTCGCGGCCAGCCTCAGCTCTCTCTCTCTCTCTGTCTCTCTCTGTCTCTCTGTCTCTCTCTCTCTCTCTCTCTGTCTCTACTTAGTGAGGCCTCCACAACTTCGTGAGACCTGGTTTCAAAATAAAGTATAAAAAATAGGGCCGGGGGTGTAGCACGGAGGTAGAACACCTCTGCGTTCAATCCCCGGTACCGCAAAAAAAAAAGGATAACTGTGGATATGTTGATTTGCATGATTATAGTAACTATTTTACTATATACAAATATGGCAAAACCATTTGTACATCTTAAATGTAAATAACAAAAAGTAAAAATAAGTATGGTTTAACACTATTTTTTAAAAAAATAAATATTTGCCAGATGTGGTGATGCACACTTGTAATCCCAGTACTTGAGAGGCTGAGACAGGAGGATCCGGGTTCATGGCCAGCCTCAGCTACTCAGTGAGGCCTCCGCAACTTAGTGAGACCTTGTTTCAAAAAAATAAAGAATAAAAAATAGGGCTTGGGGTGTAGCCCAGAGCTAGAATGCCTGGGTTCAATCCCTGGTACTGCAAAAAAAAAAAAAAGAAATATTTATTTCTTTAAAGTTTAACCATAATTTATCTTTAAAGATTATTTTTTAAATTTTGAACACATACATAGAAAGTTTTACATAAAATATTTATAGGAAAGGTTTTTATAAAGTATTATGGAGCTATAATTTTCAAATTTAAGTATCTAGATTAAGGCCTCAATTATCTTCCACTTCTATATATGAAAAGAGCTTTATGAGTTTGCACTTTTAAAAAAGTTAGCACTTTATTCCCTTGAGTAAAATAATATGCTCCTTTTTTGAATATCATTTTTCTTTTCAGTCTCACTTTTTCTCAAATCCTTCATATAAAAAGAAGTTTTATTTACACACAAAAGTCATATTTTGAAACAAACTGGAATGAATATTCTTGAATAATTTATACACGTTTTAAAAAGCTTAACTCACAGCCTCGGTTTCCATAACGTTCTATCAAGTTATCATTTTAAAATATCATCTCTTTCTTATCATTACAAAGATGACAATTTTACAAGGCCAGTGAATTCTATTCTCTAGTCCCAAATATATTGAGGAACAGACAGTAAGAAGCTTTTTTTTTTAAAAGAAAGTAACACTGACAAGAGTAAAAGGCATTTAAATCAAAGGAAAATAAATCCAGAATAAAAGACTTGAGGTCAACTTTCCAACTTAAATCCAGACTAAAAGTCTGAGCATATCATGTGCCTTGCTCATCGGTAACATATGACTAAAGTAATTTGATGCTAACGTGAAGGAAATGCATTAGTAATGATGCAGTAATGAAATAAGTATGGGTATATATATATATATACATACTTATACCCATACTTACGTATGTATACACGAGAATTAATATAGATGCCTTATTACTTGTATTTTGACCTACTTTCCTTAACTACTATTGTAAGAATTTGCATTATCTTGAGTATGTGAATGGAATTATGTTACTTTCATAAACATCATCTGCCATGAATTTCCAGGCAGAAGAGTGGGGGAAAAAATCTTGAGAGTCATTGTTGTCTAATTTTCAACAGAAATGTAAACTATTTGAAAAGCCAGTTACTATAGTAGTAGCTTTGAAAAGTCATATTTCACAGCATTTCCAATTGGTTACAATTGTTTAACTGTGAATTCTTCAGCATGACTCTTGAGTTTGTTTGCATTTTCAGAAAAATTCCAGTAGCTTTCTACATTGCTTGACTCTTCAAGGTTTAAATACACTATTTGAGGTTTCTACTGCTTCATAAATAACTGTGTCAAACTTAGTGGCTTAAAGGATCAGTGGTTTGTTTCTCATGATTCCTGTAGCCGGGAAGGGGGTGGGAGGGTGTGTTGGTTGGGCGTCTCCCTTGCCCCAGCTGATGTACACTGGGGTCACTCCTGTGACTGGCTGGCTTCCTCTGCAGATGGGAATGGGCTTGAACTTCCAAGAAAGTTGCCACCACACCGCTGACTTCTCCATGCTGCTCTGTGACATCCGCTTCCCAGTGCTGTCCCTCCCTGCTCAGCTCTAGCATGGAGCCTGGCCACCCAGAGCAGAGGCCAGGACAGAACGAGCTCAGCGCCACTTGTTTCACTTTT
>PVJS01015284.1:27500-39119 GCA_004027185.1 Glis glis
TAGCATTTATTATTGTTTGTATTCCTGTTGATGCCATTCAAACTACACTTTTTGATATGGTAAAAAAAGATAAGTATTGTAGATGCTTTATATGTATAGCATTTGGTAAGGTTTTCCATTGAAATCCACAATAGATGACAATAGATGACAATAGATGTTAATAGATGTTAATAGATGTTAATAGATGACAATAGATGACAATAGATGTTAAGGTAGTTGGGCATATCATAATTAGTTGAAGAATGCTGATTACTTGAAAAGTGGATTCTGTGTGTATAATAAAGAGCTCTGTCTTTAGCCCTGTTTGGTTTTTTGTTTCATTTCCCACCATTTTTATCTATGGCTTAGATTAGTGATGAGCAACCTCTTTTCACAAGAGCTGATCCAAAAAATAAAAAATAAAAAATAAACATATCTCTAGGGGGGATCCATGGGCTAAAAGAGGGATTGAAGCTTCTCTTTTTACCCTCACAAACATAAATACATCTCTGTTTCTCTATTTCTATTCTGTTTTTACCTTTCAACTGAATTAATTTCCTTTGGATTTCCAGTGATTTTCTGTTCATAATTTCTACATTCTCATGGTCTCATTATGGCTGTCACAGTCTTGATTGCATATGACCTTTCAACTGAAGTGCCTACTTCTAACCGGAATGTCGTTCAGTGAATCCATAAGCGTACCCTACAAATTAGCGATTTCATATATACATGCATACAGGTTACTTTTTATTGAGGTGTTATTAACATATATAAAATTTACCCTTTTTGCCTTTTTTGTTTATGTTTCATTTTTGAAAAATGTGTTTAATCTTGTAATCACTACGCCAACCAATTTACAAAACAGTTCTGTTGCCCTATTTGTTTTTCTTTGTAGTCAGCCCCTCTCCCACCCCAAGTTACACACTGTTTTAAAATCTGTTTACTTTTTTACACTATGGTTGTAGTCATGAGCGTTGACCCTCTTGTACCACTTTTTTGTTTAGTTGGTTGTTTTTGGTAGTCATTTTCCATGCCTAGGCCATGAGACTTAATTTTTCTTAACCTTTTCCATATCCCCAAAATTTCTATAGTTAACATTTGTTGATTTTAAAAATCAAGACTTTCTCCACCTATCACACAGTATGTCAAAACTGTCTTAAAAGATATTAGAAGTCAGGCTGGGGAAGGTAGGTCAGTGGTAGGTAGAAAGCTTGCCTGCTTGTGCAAGACCCTGGGTTCAATCCCCAGCACTACAAAAAACAAGAAGGAAAAGATATAGAGGTGGTTATAGTTGATTTAATCAAGCTTTTAATATCATACAACCAACAGACCAACCCAACCTAATTCCTTTTTTAGAGCTTTATTTTTACAAATTGTGTATTATGGGGAATAGAAGCCATGCTCCTGTTCTTTCCTTTTCTCATGAGGGTGGAGTTTCTTGCCTGATAATAAATTTTAAGAGGAATGAGACAAAGTGGGAGCATTCATAAGATAGTCACTGGGATGCCAAGGAACTGATTACAGTAATTAAATCTTCCATTATTTTTTTCTGAAGGATAAAATGATGATTAATAAGTTTTAAGCCTCAAAGAGAGAGACATGAACTCAGTTTAATGAAGAATGTTTTAAGAGAACATTCCAAAGAGTGAGTAGACCACCTGTTAAAGAAGTGTATCCCCTGGTCACTTCTGATGTTCTGACAAACCTCAAATATCCCATTAATGTGGATGTTTGTGGAGCACAAAGATAGCTGGACTGTCTGACCATCTGGTTCTTTATAACCTTAGGTTCCCATTTTCAGAGCAAAATCTTGAAGATGAATAGCACATTTTGGGGAGTGGATGTTATCAGTTGATTTGCCAACCTAGGTTCTAATTTCCTTTTACTCTCCTCTCTTCTCTCTTTATTCATGGATGAAACTTTCAATGGCACCATACCTACAGTGAGTGTTGGAATAAGGAAATCCTTAGATTTTTCCTGTAGCTATTCCCTTCTATCCCATGAGATGAGGTCTGCTGCTAAGCCTGAATATTTAAGATATTTTCCTGACAGGCTGGCTCAAGAAGTTTTAGCTTTAGAGCCCCTGTATCAAACCCCAATCATATTTATTAACCCTCACCATGGCTGGGACTTAAATTTCTAGTGTCAACCACTGGCTGCCTATTCTGGTTCCTACATCTCAGTTCACCACTTCTTGAGTTCCACTCTGATGAAATGTTCCTCACTGACACCCAGACCTGAATTCCTTGTCTAGGCCCAGTTCACCTCCTGGAATTTTGCTCTTGACCCTTCACCCAGATTACCCTAGAAATCTGTCTACCCAGAAAACTCGTGGGCCTCTTACTCTCTTCTTCTTGTGAATGCATCTCTACCCCAGGGCTTTCAGTTCCCAGGACTTGAGTCAGGTGAGTAGCTTCCAGACAACTGTGGCCCAATAACATTCTAAGAACCACATTCTTCTTCACTAAGAAGAACAAGTATCAAGAGTCTCCCAAATTCTCTATCACTGGGCCTACTTACTTGTCAAGACTTCCTGCCACTCAGCTTGCATCTTCAGACTCACCCGTACCATTATGAGGTTTTTATGTCTTTCAACTTTGGTCTTTTGTCTTCACAGATAAAACTTCTGCTAGAAAGCTCCAGACCCTCCTGATGCCAGTCTTGGTATAGGTGACAGGTTTAGTGCCCTCTCTAGTTCTGGGCCCTGCCTTGGATTTGTAAACTGGCAGGTCTCACTTAAAAATAAAAAATCTTTAAGATGGAATAGTTGCATTGAAACTCCTTCACAACTCCAATCAGATTCTTCTTTCCATATTATAGGAGGAGCTGCCAAATAATGAGTTCCTGTTAGTTTCAGAAGTAATTTAACAAAAGAATGAGAGAATTTTGACATGAATGGAAGAAACCAACTTAAGATTTTCATTTTGCTTTTCTCAAATTTGAAACACTACCACCAACTCAATATTTTTTTAAACAGAGCAAGGGCACTTTCCAAATTGAAATTGTGATTATAACACCTGTGTGCTAAGCTCCGCACTGCATGAAATTTGAGATTGTTATTGCTAATGTTCAAAGCACAGAAAGTCTGAGTGGTGACTGTCTAGGAGCAAGTAGGCTCGCCACAGTCGGTTCCTGGAGTTGAATTATTTGAAATTGGCAGGTGGTTTCTCTTTTTCCATAGATTTCATTCCCCTTTTCCTGACAGTGCATGTGTTTGGTGACCTCCACTGTTTATTTAGCTTCTGCATACATTCCTTAGGATTTGTTTTATGTGTGGTTTTTTTGGTTGCTTATGTTTCTTGTTATGCTTGGCTACTTCTAGAAGGAGTAGTGGTGGTGGTCTGCTTTGGGTCGGCAGTCAAAACAAACGTGATACTCATTTTGAATATCTGGCTTTGAGTTTTCATGCAAAAATATAAGCACCATTTACATAAGTCTATTGCTTGAGCTGAATTTATTTTCTGTTCCTCACTTGCCTCTAAAAGAAGTGTCAACCAACTCCTGAATTGTTTAAGAGTGAGCATCAGGAGGTGAGAAAAGTGAAGAGTGAGGATAAGCCCCTAACTGAAGAAGAGGAAGAAAGTGCAAATGTGGCTTATTTTTACACATGGTAGTTTGGAGCTCTCCAGTTTGAAAGGAGGTAAAGCTCTCACACCTTGTGACTCCCTACCACCTTCCCTGTTTACTTGTTCTGTTGCTACAAACCAGCAATCAGGTTCTGTCCCCTTTGGTAGTTAGCACTCATGAGGGTGTGAAGAGGCTGGGAACAGGAAAACAAAGAAATAGGAAAAAACGAAAGCAATTTGTGAATAAGAGATATTTTCTTATTAACATTGTCATTTTTAAATGCTTTTATTTCAAAATAAAAAGGGCTGGGGGTATAGCTCAGAGGTAGAATGCCCCTGAGTTCAGTCCCCAGTACCACACACACACACACACACACACACACACACACACACACACACACACAAATGATAATAAATGCTGGCAAGGATGTGGGAGAAAAGGAACTCTTATAGACTGTTGGTACATTGTAAATTAGTACAACCACTATGGAGATCAACATAAAGGTTCCTCAAAAGATGAGGAATCAGAACACCTTAAGACCCAGCTATGCCACTCCTAGGTATTTTCCCCAAAGAACTAAAGTTATAATACTACAGCGATACATACATATGCATGTTCATAGACAGTTCACAATAGCCAAATTATAGAACCAATCCAGGTGTCTGTCAACAGATGAAGCGAGAAAGAACACTATCATTTTTCAAAAGCATTAACAGTAAGATAATAGAGAGCATGAACTTTCAGAGTGGGTCTGTTTAGGTGGACCCATCTTGGGTTTCTCCACTCTTGGCTTTCACAACACTTTCATTTCCTGGTGTCATTCACATACCTCCGGCTGTTTGTTTCTCGTCTCTTTTTTCTGCCAACCATTAAGTGCTACCTGTCCCCCATGGCACTGTTTTAGCCTACAGGGAACATACATAGGTAATTCACCTACCCTCCTAGCCACAGCTGCCCTATATACATGTGTTAATGACCTGAACTTTCTAATTCTAAACTGTGGCCTCTACTCAAAGCTTCATGCTCTTTTAATTACAGCTGTTTATTAGACTCTCCCTTAGTGGCTGTGGGCATTTTAAATGGATGTCTTATAAAACAGGCCATTTTATCCTACCCTTAAATTATTTCTCTTCTAAAATCCTCTAAATTCTATAATCCTAGGAGTGATTTTTGGATTGCTTCACTTCTCTAATGATTGCCCACGCTCACCCAACCAGATCCACATTCTAGTTTGTAGGTGCCACCACTCCACTTCATTCCAACCGTCACTGTGTCTCATCTGAGCCACTGTAGTGGCTTCATAACTGCTCCCTCCCTCGGCTTCCATTTTTGGTCCTCTCAAATTATAGGTAGATAGATGAATGGATGGATGGATGGACAGATAGACAGACAGACAGATAGATGTCTGAATAAGGGCCGTGCTTACATGGTTATTCTTTCTGGAAATTTCATGCAGTCTTGTCTGACTGTGTTCAACTGTAACAAAGATGAAAATTTATAACTAGAAGAAAAACATATTTTCTGAATTTTAGTCAATATGACATAAATATTGTTACTTTACATAAAGGAGACAACTTCATTTTTAATTTTCTTATTGATACAAAAGTGAAGAAAGAAGATCAACTTTTCCCTATGTCAAATAAAAAAATGAAAAACATTTGTGTATATGTGTGTATGTATATATATAGATGTGTATATATGTGTGTGTGCATATATATATATATATGTTTGTACATATACACAAATGCATGAAGTTGTGGCATTGTCTCTTTCTTGCTTGAGAAAACCTTGAATTTTTACTATTACCTTCAAGATAAATTCCAAGCTACTTAACATGGTATCTTCTACTGACATTGGCAAGTTACTCACCAAGTCTAATGTCTTCACGTTCTTGCCTGGCTCATAACTTAGTCTTTGGCAATCCTGCTCATAGTTCCTCATACTACATACCATTCTTCGCTCATGCTGTGCCCTACTTAGAATAACTCCTCCCCATCATCTATTATTATTATCATCATCATTATTATTATTATCATTATTGTAATCTCAAGTATTTCAACTTTCTGAAAGAATTTCAAGCAGGTCTTTCCAATTAACTTAAGTATCATTATTCTGTCTTTGTTCACAAAAATACCATTAATGCATTTTACATTTTATCAAAATTATCTTCTTTTATTTCTGTTAGATACAATCTATTGTGAGCTGAAGACACAGAATTATTCAGTTTCCAGTTCTCATCAATTAATGCAGAATCTAGCATGTAATAAATGCTCAATAAATGTTCCATTTGCTTAATGAAGAGTGTAGTTAATGATGACCTTGAAGACTGTCCTTTTTTGCTTTTGGATTTTGCACACAATCACCCTTAGGCCAGCTCCTGTCTCTCCCGGCCTCCGCGTGGCTCTCTTGACTGTTTCTCTTTGCAGCTCCTCCCTTTGGCACCGCCATGCCCTGCGACCTGCCCCTGCTCCACTCTGCCTCTTGGGTCCTCTCACCACAGACTCAGATGCCCTGAGAGAATCAAAGCTGTCCCTTCGTCGTCCCTCTTCCATTGTTGCTTTTATAAATGGATATCTGTGTCTGTATCTCTCTATCTATATATGCTATCAGTCAAGTTTTCAAAAGGAAAAAAGGTCACTATGACAGAATACGCCATGTTATATACAGTATTGCACCAGAATATATTAGATTAAAAGAATAAAGCTGACCAGCTGGAAAACAAGAAAGGAGAGATTTTTCTTTGTTGATTCAATTCTTTTGGACTTTGTGAGCAGCTCATCCTTATTCTTGACTCTGTGGTCACCTCAAAGCTGACTGCTGGTGACCTCCTCATAGGAGTAAGTTTTTAGAAAGCAATCCAAAAACCAAAGTAAAAAGATTATATTTTAGTTGAGATGCTTGGAATTGTAGAAAACATCCAGGACTTGAACATTTTAAGTTCTGTGTTTATCATAAGACATTACTCTCAACTTTATTTTATTTTTATTTATCCATTTATTCATTTATTTGTTCTGGGGATTGAACCCAGGAGCATGCTACCTCAGAGCTACACCACCAGCCCTTTTTTATTTTGAAGCAGGGTATCACTAAGTTACTGAGGCTGACTTTGAACCTGCGATCCTACTATCTCATCCTCTCAAGTACTGGGATTATAGGTGTGCGCCACCATGCCCAGCTTCAATTTAATTTTAAAAATTGGCATGTTGATGAAATGGTATTTAAAAAGGAAGCAGATGTTTTGTGAATTAGGAAGTAGTGAAAAGTATCAAAGTGTGGAAGAGAACTAGCAATAACTTTCTTATTTTTTAACTTCATTATATGTCAAAGGAAAAAGTTTCATATCTGTAATCATTTTATGCAATATAAAAGAAATTAAAAGAATAAAAAAGTAATTGTGAGATGAAAAGTATGATAAAGTTACTAACTCAAAGTTGTCTTTGAGTTTGTAAAAACATGGAGCTATTTAAACTTTTTGTGTTTTGAAAGCAGGCAGTTAGAGTTTTGCTCTCCTTATGAGAGATGCCCATGGTTCTTTATTAGAGAATGTGAATTTACTATAGTTAAACGTACCTTCCACGAGTTTAGAGTCAAAATGTAGAGAATTTCTATACAGTGCAGAATATAGAGATCATATCATGAACTGTCTTACAAATGAAATATTTTTTCAGTGACTTTTTAAATATTGGACTCAATCAACAAAAACACAATTCTTCCTCGGCTCCTTGCAGGGTCTTTGCCGTACCCCCCCCCCACCACACACACACACAATGTTCTCCCCATCACGCAGCTCCGACGTGCCTCACTGTCTTATACCATAGCACCTGTGTTCAAGATCTTCTTGGAATGCTTCTTCCCAGTCCCCCATAGTCACCCTCCCAAATACACACAAACACACACCAAACTGGCTCCTATCCATCTTACAGATGTTAATTAAAGCATCTCTTCCTTTTGGAGCTTGCCTTGACATTCTGAACCAAATGAAGTCCTCTTGTAGGTTTCTTTCACAGAACTTTTCACTGTTTCCAATTATACATTATCCGTGTGGTTACCTTCTTAACATCTGTCTTCTCAGCAGCCTATACAACTTGGTGTTCATCGTATTCCCGACATCTGGCTCAGTTCATGGAACTGGGGTAGATGTTGGGTCTCTACTTTTTGGATGGATTATGAATGAATGAATCTGTGCTCTTCATATCACTGCCAGAGATGACTTCTTAATAGAGCAGTCTAGGTGTGGTGCTTTTCTTTTCTTGCTTTCGTGTGGCTTTATAGAGCCTACAGAATATTTGTCATGATACATAATATCTTTATTCATCTTTCTCCAACATAAAAATCAAGTTAAACTTCCAATTTATCCTACCCACCCTCGTCCTCCCCATTATTATCTTTCCCTGGGGGCAGAGAGAGATTAACCCCTTCCCCCTATATTCTTCTTTTTGTTAAAACTGGACCTGAAGTTTCTATTCCCGGGCCTTATGAATGCTCCCCTATCACTCTGGGATATCATTTTATGCCTTTTTATAATTATCAAACTTCAGTTCTTTTTAAAGGTTTAGCTTAAGTATTATTTACTTCTTAAAGCTTTCTTGTGCTGCTCTAGTGTGGTAAATAGGCTCTACCCACCCTGGCCTTAGCAGCCACTCACTCCTGTCATTCCTGTGTTTGTATTTATTATGGCACTGCTTCTTCTGCCTTGTGTGTGTTCTCTAGTACGGTCAAAGTATATTAAAGGCAGAGTTAATTGCTCACTCAACAGTGTATTCACCATGTTATGGTTAGATACAGAATGTCCCCTGAAGAGCTCATGTTTCAATATTCAGAGTTGATGTGATTAAGCCATGATGGTTGCAATCTCATCAGTGGACAAATCCATCGTTATGGATTTCCTGGGTGGTAACCTAGGCAGGTGAGTTGTGGCTGGAGAAGGTGGGTCTCGGGTGTGGCCTCAGACACTGTGCTTTTGTCTTTGAATCCCTTGCTCATTTGCTCTTGGTTGCTTCTGGATTCCATGGTGTGAGAGCAGAGCCTTTCCCCTCTCCCTCCCTCTGCTTCCCACTGCTGTACCCTGACTTCTGCAGACTCCGCCTAAAACAAGCTTCACCTTGAAATCTCCAGAACTGTGAGCAAGTAAATCTACCTTCCCCTGAGTTGTGCAGTCAGTCGTTTTGAAATGCTCCAGAATCCAAAAAAACTTTTAGAGCCAACATAACACTCAAAAAGTTTTGATTTTGGAGCATTTTGGATTTTGGATGTTTGGATTAAAGATGCTCAACCTGTACTAGAATAGCAGAAGAAAATAAAGATGTAATAAAATACTTATGCCAAGCATCATGTTGGGTGTTTTATAGGAACTATCGCATGTCAACTTCATATCAGCCCCACTTTGCGGATCAGAAAACTGAGCTTGGGCTGATGAAGAACCTAGCTCTCTAAGGTCTATTTGCAGTTAACACATGTCAGGGCAGGAATTCAAATCTAGGTCTCTCTGACACAGAATCTGAAGAGATCTCCACTTAAGTTCTGACCAGATGGTCACGGGTTTACAAAAGTAAATATCCAATTCCTGCCGTTAGGTTCAGTAGCTTGAATAGAAACCTATTACACAGTATAAACGCAGAGACTTATCCCAAAATCTTGGTGCTAGATTAGAGGGTAAGAGAGGGACACAAAAGTCTTTCCTGAGGAGATGGCCCTGTACCTGCAGAGGCCACAGTAGAAAGGAATCCAGGTCTCCCTACTTAGAGTTATTGCATTCTAATATATTAGGTAAAACCAGTATGCTTACGATAAACTGAAAAAAAATAGTTTTTGGATTAGTGAAACATGAATTCTTCTAGAACACATTTAGACCCACAACCTTAAAGAGTTTCCTGTAGAGAAATGCCTCTTATCTGCGCCCCAAATGAATGCAGACCGTTTTATCTTCCTCTCCCTCCACATCTCTTGTGAAAGGGGAGTGAGCCCACCCTTGCATAGGTTGAAATGACTCCAAACCACAAGGATTGCCACCACAGCAGCATCTGCTGTGACCATGGCAGAGGCTGTCCACACTGTCTCCTCACTGTTCTGACACCATCTCAGTCAGAATGGTAGGCCCAGAGCTAGCCCTTTTACTTCATCTTTAAATCTATCTTAGTAATTGTGCATGATCAAAACACACCTAATAGCATTTTCCCAAACATCAAACATTTAAAAAAAAAAGCTGGCCCTTCTCTCTCTTTTTTCCTGAGCTACACCCACAACCTTGTCTCCAAGCATAACCAGACCTACAGATCTCTGCTGGAGGAGCCATAGAATTTTTACCTTTTCATAATCCTTCCTTCAACTTTCTCTCTTCTGCAGGTCTTAAAACTATAAGGTAGAGATGGAGTACTAGTATATATGGCATACAACCTTAGCACCATACAATGCATCCTATGCATGTGACAAATTCTGTAATATCTGAACAACAGAACAGCAAAGTCCAAAGACTTAGCTGTCAAATAAATTTAAATAAAACAAAAAATATATGACAGGACTGCTCAACTTTGCTTATAAAATACTTAAATCTACATGTTTTGTGACTATATATAGTCACAACTATATTGTGACTATATCCAGCTAATTACACGGAAGTGACTAATACAAATGTTCCTTGAAAGGAAACACATGTCAACAAAATGAATTAAAAAAGGTAAACTTTTCTATAGCTTAATAACAGATTCATGCCGGGTGTGGTGTCGCACACTTGTAATCCCAGTACCTGGGAGGCTGAGATTGGAGGATCTGGGTTCACGGCCAGCCTCAGCTACTTAGTGAGGCCCTCCACAACTTAGTGAGACCCTGTTTTGAAATAAAGAATAAAAATAGGGCTAGGAGTGTAGCTTGGAGGTAGAATGCCCCTGGGTTCAATCCTCAGTACTGCAAAAAATAAATAAATAACAGACTTATATAGATTCTCTATATGTGAGCATAGCAAACACTCTGACTCTCACAGAGGTATTCTGCTCACTGTAAACCAGTTATAGCCAAACTCAGGCTCTGATTTATCTTCATTGATTTCAAATAAACTAAAGCTTACACTTTTAACCCAATAGAAAATCCTCAAAAATAGCAGATGATCAGTAACAGTATATAAGATTTAGTGCTGGTTGGTTAGGGAATTTTTACCAAAAGATTTGCCATAAACCACTCTATATGTGGTGACTGATAAGCCTTTGCAATTCAATTTTCAGATTGTTTTCCAGTTCGTATATGCATGCAACATGAGATTCTCTGTGCTATTTCTGTCTACTTCTTCCACCTAATGTCATTGCCTGGGCCTCCCTGACCATTGGTTTTATATTAACTGATATTTCTTCCAAACTGGCATCTGTTGGCATTCCCCAATCCTCAGTTCCCACATTATTGTTTTTGAATTGTCTTATGGGGATATAGATAACTCATGGGGGAGGTGATTGGGTTCTTGTTCAAGAAAGAATTATGACAAGCTTGAAAGCAGAGATAGAGGAACTGAGTCCTACTCAGTAAGTCCCCAACAAAATATGCCCAAAAGTTAAACTTTTTCTACATATGTCAAAATGGGAGAAGACTTTTAGACTACAATAAATTACATATTTATCTGTATTCACTCATTTATACATTTACCAAATTATTTATAGAGCACTAAAAATCAATGTTTAAGTTAGGTATGCTACATACTTCTCTCTAAAACGGGACTGATTTATACTTAAAATACAATTCAAGATGACACATAATTCCACTACCAAAATATATCAGATATTTTAATGTTTACAAATATAAGTCCATTATTTGTTTACGTATATTTGCATAAAATTGTGCAGTTTCAGAGTTTACAAATTGTGTAGTTCAGAGACACTCTTCAGTCTTTGAATTTCAATTAACAGTTCTGTTTTGAACAGTCTTTTAATTTGCCGCAATTCCAGATTTGAGGATAAAGTTGTTGTTTTTTTTTTTGCGGTACTGGGGATTGAACGCAGGGGCGTTCTACCTCCGCCCTACACCCCCGGCCCTATTTTTTTATGCTTTATTTTTGAAACCAGGTCTCACGAAGTTGTGGAGGGCCTCACTAGG
>PVJS01015285.1:0-20000 GCA_004027185.1 Glis glis
CTGAGCTACACCCCCTGCCCTATTTTATTTTTATTTCAAAACAGGGTCCCGCTAGGTTGATGAAAGTCTCACTATTGCTGAGGCTGTCCTCAAACCTGTGATCCTCCTATCTCAGCCTCCCAAGTACTGGTATTGCACACAGACATTTGCCGCCATGCCCTTATTCTTTATTTTGAGACAGGATCTCACTAAATTGTTGAGGCTAGCCTCAAAATTGCAATCCTCCTGTCTCAGCCTCCCAAGTAGTGGTGCCCTGCTGAATTAATAATGTGAATGGATTTACTGAGTGGTAGATAACCATAGGCAGGTAGGGTGTGGCTGGAGGAGGCAGGTCACTAGGGGGTGTAGGCTTGGAGACTATATCTGTCCCTGGTCCCTTCTTCTCTCTGCTTCAGGGCTGCTGAGCAGCTTCCTCCACCACACACTCCACCATGTGTCTGTCTTGGAGCTGGCCGACAATAGGCTGAACCTTTGAAACTGTGAGCCAAATAAATCTTTCCTCCTCTAAGTTGTTCTTGTCAGTATTTTGGTCGCATCAACAAAAATGCTAACTTAATACATCTTTTAAACGATCTTCTCTTTCCAAAGTTCTTAATTTAGGAAGCCCCAAACTTGCTCCCATAGATATGAAAAGAGAATGGAAAGAGTGCCATCCAGTCACAAGATTTTTCTTTCTTTTTTTCAGCACTGGGGATTGAAAGCAAACCCTCATGCATGCTAGGCAAGTGCTCTACTACTGAGCCACATCCAACCTTCATCAAGACACAAGAAATCAGCTGGCAGTGGTGGCGCACACCTGTAATGCCAGTACTTGTGAGGCTGAGACAGGAAGATCGCAGGTTCAAAGCCAACCTCAGCAACCTCGTGAAGCTCTCTGCAACTTAGTGAGACCCTGTTTCAAAATAAAGAATAAAATAGGGCTGGGGGTGTAGCTCAGAGGTAGAATGCCCCTGGGTCTCCTCCCCAGCACCACACACACACACACACACACACACACACACACAAGACACAAGAAACTACACACACCCTCTTCATACACACAGCCTTGCAAACAGGGGGAAAACTCTCCCCTCAACTCTGAAACACACTCCTCTTCCAATGGGTAAAGAGCCTTAAGAAGAAACCTGCAGCTGGGCACAGTGGTACACACCTGTAATCCTAGTGAAGATTACACGGAGTCAGGAGGATTGTAAATTTAAGGCCAGCCTGGGCAACTTAGCGAGACCCTGTCTCAAAATGAAAAATAAAAAGAGCTGGGAGAACTGGGCATGGTGGTGCATGCTTATAATCCCAGTACTTGGGAGGTTGAGAAAGGAGGATCACAGGTTCATGGCCAGCCCCATCAACTTAGTGAGGCCCTTCGCAATTTAGTGAGACCCTGTTTCCAAAAAATAAAATAAAATAGGGCTGGGGGTGTAGCTCAGACGTAGAATGCCCCTAGGTTCCATCCCCAGCACCACACAACACACACACACACACACACACACACACACACACACGCTGGGGGTGTAGCTCAGTGGTAGAGCAACTCACAATCATTTTTCTTAAAGAGGTTTTTCTAGATCTTCTTTGAACTGTTTTGAGATTACGGTACAAATCATGGCTCTTAATCCTTCCTTCGGCTTTCTACAGAACACTCACTGTTAGTCCTTTCCCACAGAACCTAACACTTAAATCCATGAACCAGTTTTCACCCCTGATAAAATCACCAGGAAGTGAAAAGCAAAATGTGGGATTATGCCAAAGCTTGTCAAGTTGGGAGAACCTTTTCTTAACCTTCAGCAATGAGAGGGTTCAGAAATTCATTGTAAGGCTGCTAATTCTTTGTTTGAAATAAAGTTTGTGAAACTACTGGTCTTTCCTATATTCACGGGCTTTCCTGAAGGGCTTCTAGGCTAGGTGCCTACAGTGAATTGGGATCCCCAGCAGGAAATGCAAGTCCTGGGATTACAAGTGTGTGCCACCATGCCTGGCTCTAATACTACTTTTATTGGGCTTTTTTTTTTTTTTTTTTTTTTTTTGCTGGTACTGGGAATTGAATCCAGAGACATTCTACCTCTGAGCTACACCCCTATCCCTTTTTATTTTGAAACAGGGTCTCATTAAGTTACAGCACGATGATCTCAAACCTGTGATCTTCCTGTCTCAGCCTCCCAAGTACTGGGATTACAGGCATGTGCCACTGCACCTGAATCCAAGGCCTTGCATTTTAATTTTGCACTGGGGCCCTGCAAATTATGTAGCTGGTCCTGCCCCTAGGACCTGCTTCAGGCCACAGGGCTGGGAAAGGAAAGTCAGACTAATTCCAAGCCTCAAAAGCATCTTTCCAGGCTGGGGATGTAGCTCAGTGGCAGAGCACTTGCCTAACATGTGCAAGACCCTGGGTTCAATCCCCGGTACCACATTTAAGAAAAACAATAACATACCAATTGAGAAGTGTCTTTCCCACGAGTCGCACTGCTCTCTCCTAGGAACTGGCACCCACATGGAGTATGGCACCTACACAGATGGCCCTGCAAGGCCCCAAAGCTAAAACTGAAGAAGCTGGAGCTAGAAGGCACCTTGTGCAATCAGCTGGTTCCCGCCAAGGCCTTAGAGCCAAGTCAGAGGATGCCAAGGCCCAGAAGCTAGGGAGGGAGGGGGTCTAGTCCAATGGCCAACAGACATACCAGCCTCCAGACGCAGAGCACTGAGGTAATGAGGTGAAGAAGCCAGGAGGCTGTTTGAGCCTCTACTGGCCAGGTTCCTGCTGGAGTGTTGTTCTTGACAGCAACTGACTACATTCAAGAAGCCTGGGGTCTAGGCACCAGCCCTGACAGGTCCCTTCCTGGCTCCTTGGTTTCTTTTGCCTGGCCTAGTCTCCTCCACACCCTAGTCTCCTCCCCAAAGAGGAGTTTTCCAAGACTTGGAATACCTAGTAAACTCACTGGATCTCTAAGACACTGCTTTTTCCATAAATACCTAGTGCCTATGCAATGACCAGCCCTGGGCTGGGTACCAAAGTCTCCAAACAGGGCACAGGGTACCTGTCCTCAAGGAGCAGCCTCAGCACAGGCAGGGAAATAAGCCCCTCCTCTCTGCTATTCACCCTCCTCAACTCAGGACCTAGATAAAGCCTGCTGTAGGGAGAAACCAACCAACCAGTTTCCATAAAATCCTTGAAGAGCAGCCCAGTGTAACAGTCTCACTCCCAAAGCCTCTTCTAAAACTTGTCCCTCCCAGGTCCTATGTCTAAAAAGGCTATTTTGTACCAAGTGGTGGCACATACCTGTAATCCTAGTACTTAGGAGGTGAAGTCAGGAGGATTGCAGGTTGAAGGCCAGCGTCAGGAACTTAACAAGACCCTGTCTCAAAATAAAAAATAAAATAGAGCTGGGGATATAACTCAGAGGTAGAACACCCCTGGATTCAATCCCCAGTACCACCAAAAAAAAATTTTTTTTTTTTTGCGGTACTGAGGATCGAACCCAGGGGCATTCTACCTCTGTGCTACACCCCCCGCCCTATTTTTTTATACTTTATTTTGAAACCGGGTCTCACGAAGTTGCAGAGGGCCTCACTAGGTAGAGAGAGAGAGAGAGACAGGGAGAGAGAGAGAGAGAGAGCTGAGGCTGGCCGCGAACCCGGATCCTCCGGTCTCCGCCTCCCAAAGTACTGGGATTACAAGCATGCGCCACCACGCCCAGCTTCAAAAAATTTTTTTAAAAGGCTGTGTCTGCCAAAGTATGTTTAAAAATAATTGAGATGGACATGGTGGTGCATTCCTGTAATCCTAGGACTTGGGAGGCTGAGACAGGAGGATCGCAGATTTAAGGCCAGCCTCAGCAACTTAGTGAGGTTCCTCAGCAACTTAGTGAGACCCTGTTTCAAAAATAAAGAGATAAAATAGGGCTGGGAGTGTAGCTCAGAGGTAGAATGCCTCTGGGTTCAACCTCCAGTATAAATCATCATCATCATCATCATCATCGTCATCGTCATCATCATCATCTCCATTTCTTAGTAATCAGAGACAAGCACCACCAGCCATCAGCATGGGAGAACAAAGGCTGCTGCTCTTCCAAGGTGCCTCTATCCCCAGCAAAAGCAAAGAAGGGGTCTGGCCCTGGGAGCTGTGGGGCAGCCTAACTCAGCAATGGCACATGGACACAAGGCTCCTTGAAGTGCTGACCCTGGCTCTCACCTGTACCCCAGGACAGGGACCACCACTACTAGTATGGGCACCACATCAGAGATGGAAGACTATATAAGAGACTAGTCTATGGATAGAGACTGAAGACCTACATTCTAGTCTTAACTCTAACACTTTGGCTAAATCAACTCCATAGACCTCCGTGGACTCCAATGTTCTCTTCCTTGCTGCCTGTAGGGGCTGTTATAATGATCAAGTAAAAGGTAAAAGAAAAAATCAACAGTCCTTG
Organism: Glis glis; assembly: GCA_004027185.1. Taxonomy (NCBI): domain Eukaryota; kingdom Metazoa; phylum Chordata; class Mammalia; order Rodentia; family Gliridae; genus Glis; species Glis glis. The sequence goes on from PVJS01015285.1 coordinate 4,419, forward strand.
CTGTAGAAATGCCCAGGATTACTATGAGTTTCCACATATGTAAAATGGAACTAGTCACAGTCTGTACCTCACTGAGCCGTTGTGAGAATTAAATCAAACAACAGTTATGGAATAGTTCTTGATATTTTTTCAAGGACTCAGAATACTAGGCTATTAAATGACTGTCATTACTAATACTATTGCTGTTGTTAATGACAATATTACTGCAAGTGCTATCATACCTTGCTACCTGGCTAATGGCAAAGTGGAAGAATGCAAGAGCACAAAAATTCTTCTTAGAGGAGATTATCGGCATCACCTGGTCTAGAATTGGAAGACTCAGAGAAAGATTCCTCAGATCTTCTGTCCCTATTAATGCAAAATTGAACCAAAAGTACAGAAATCAAAACTGAAATCCACCTGCCTTAGTTCAGGGTTTTCTGCTTCAAGAAATGGACTCTGAGCCAGGCGTGGTGGCACACGCCTGTAATTCTAGTACTACACCAAAAAACAAAAAGGAAAGGGAAGGAAGGAATGAACTCTGGTCCATTAAAACCCTGCTAAATATCAGAAGCAACTGATGCATCCTGAAAACCTCACACAACTTTCTTGTTGTGTGAGGATCCATCAAGAAAAATAAAATCAGCTGTGCCAATGAGTTGTCTCTCTGACTTTAATGACTCATATTTGAGGACCTCCCCCACCCCCCAAAATCACAATTCAGAAATGTTCACAGCAAACCTAAGAAAGCATTTGTGGTACTGGGGATTGAACCCAGGGGCATTCTACCTCTGAGCTACACCTCCAGCCCTATTTTATTTTTTATTTGGAAATAGGGTCTCACTAAGTTGCAGAGGGCCTCACAAGGTTGCTGAAGCTGATTGCAAACCTGTGATCCTCCTGTCTTAGCCTCCCAGGTACTGGAATTACAGGCATGTACCACCGTACTGGGCTGTAAAATACTTTTATGTGGGAGAAAAAGGGAACAACTACTCCCAAATCCTTAGGTCTTTCAAAAAATGGTCAAAGAAGAAGGGAGTAAATACAATAGCTACCACAGGGTCCCAGCCTCCTGATATGGCTTTCCCTGGAGCGTAAGGGACACTGTCACTCTCTGGTTGGCTTTCTCATAGACCTGGGAAGATTCATCCAAGGCTCTAGGGGCCTTGGAGCCAGGACTTGCTGTAGGGAACCAGTAGGGACCTCACAGAGTGGCAAAAGAGATGGAGGACAGGTGGCTGTGACCACACACCAGAGTCCTACAGGCCACCTCAAGTACCCCAGTTCAAGGCTGTGCCTAGTGCTTGGAGGCACTCTCAGCCTTTCCTGGCAAACAGATGAAGAGCCTCTACTCCTATAGGACCAGTGAGGTACACCAGACTCCCTCGCTCACCTCCGAAACACGGCTCCAGCAACTGTCCTGGCTCTTTGCTGCACCATCTAGCTCTCCATCTCTAGTGCATCAAAACCAAACATGCCCTACAATCTCCCGCCTAAAGAAAATAAAAAGAGAAAAAGAAAAAGAACACCCTCCCTCAACCCACATCCTCTCCATGTTTCAACTTCACTTTGCAATAAAACTACCTGGAGGATGTGCCTATCCTTACTGACTGCATGCCTCGCCCCATACGTCCTCTTCCACCTACTCCCACCAGGCTTTGTCCCTGAGGTCCTGTGGCCATGAGTCCTCCTACCTTCTCAGTCCTGTCTCCAGTGCTGGATTTGCCTCTTTCCAACCCCTAAACACTACCCTATCCCCGGGCTTAGGTCATTTTCTCTTTTCTGTCCACACTCTCATTCCAGGAGATTTCATCGGTCTTGAACAACATCTACCATATGCAAATGGATCTCTTCAGACATGTCTCTCTCCCACCAAGCTTCAGATTCATACATCTATTTGATATATTCACATCTCAAATGTAACCTGGCAAAACAAGATCCTGTTTCTCCCCCACCCCAAACCTGCTTCGCCCAAGCTTCCCTCTCTCAATGATACGGACACAACCACTCAGGTACTCAAGGGCCTAGGAGCCATCTTTGACTTTTTCTCACAGACTGCATCCAATCCACTGGGGAGGTCATGTCGACACTACATCCTAAACGCAGCCTGAATCTGACCCTGTTCCTCATCTCCAGTGCTTCACCCTCAGGCAAACCACTGTGAACTCCTGCCTGGACCAGGGCAACAGCCTCCTCCTGCCCTCCCGCCCCCCTCTACAGTTGCCCACCTACAATTCATTCTCCTCGAAGCAGGCAGGATAATCTTCTAAAACTGTAAATCTCATCATGCCACTCTCCTGCTAAAAACCTACCAATAATGTCTCACTGGGCTTGGAATAAAGTATAAAAACTCTTTACATCCGGGTGTGGTGGTGCACGCTTGTAATCCCAGTACTTGGGAGGCTGAGACAGGAGGATCCAGGTTCATGGCCAGCCTCAGCTACTTAGTGAAGCCCTCTGCAACTTAGTGAGATCCTGTTACAAAATAAAGAATAAGAAAATAGGGCAGGGGGTGTAGCTTGGAGGTAGAATGCCCTGGGTTCAATCCCCAGTACTGCAAAAAAAGAAGAAAACAACTCTTTACCCTGGACCACAAAGCTGCACATCATTCATCTCCCTACCTGTGGCCTCTTCTCCTGCCACTTCCCTGTTCATCACCTTCCAGCCACACTGGCCTTTTTGCTCCTTGAACATGAAACTGTTTTGTGCCTTAATTCTTTGCACTGGCTCTTCCCTTTTTCCAAAATGCTTTGTCCCTTCATAGTCACCACTGCATGGCTCCTTTTTGCCATTCAAACTTTATTTTAAATGTCACCTACTCAGAAACACCACCCCTGACCTCCTGATCCGACCAACCAAGTCACCCAGTCACTTAATAACATGTCACCTGGTTTTACTTTTCTGCATAGTGGTTACCACTCTCTGTTATTAGTGTTTTATTTCCTTATTTTTCGCTCCCTCCCCTCCACTAGATTGCAAGCTCCACAAGCAGAGAGAGGTTCTCACTTCTATAAATCACATCCATCAGCATTTCAGCCATCACGCAGAGACCAAACTGGGGGAGGAGGCTCCTGGATTTTCTTCAGATATGTTCGTCTACCACTAGCAGTGTTTCAGGCTGGTGGAGAAATCAATTCTGACTCACAGTCCCCCAAAGTACACTCAGATCTAGTCAAACCACCGTCCAGACCTTTGGCAAGTTCATTCATACGGTGAACAAACATTTGCAGAGTGCCTCCTCTATGCCAGGCACCGGGGCAAAGGATCAAAGGCAGTTTTTGACCTCGTGGAACTCACAGGGAGCAGGCAGAGTGAGACGCACAACCCTGGTTCCTTCCCGGAGGGGGCAGTAAAGACCACACGTGTTAGAGTCTGGCCCTCCGGTACAGCGATGTGGCCAGTGGGCCTACGCTCCAGGGATTTGGTGGGAAGGCTACCGCTTGACTAGCGAAGGAGACTGTCCCAGTGCAGCGCCGGCCGGCCGAGGCGACGCGGATGGAGTGTTGGGGAACCTCGCTGTTTGATCGGTTTCCCTCCTCACCCCACCCGTCGCCTGCAGGCCCGCGCGGAGGATGGAGGGCCGGGGTGCGACTCCAACGCTCCTCGACCGTCCTAGAGAGGAAGGGCTGCCCAAGCGAGACTCCTTGTCTCCCCCCCCCACACACACACACACACACCAACAAAGTCCTCGGGCCCGCGGGCCGGGACGGAACTCCTTCCACTCTCCTCACCCCAGCCCATTCGGGTCCCCGCACCCGCCGGCCCCGCGCGGCCCGAAACCCCGGCGGGGAGGCGTGTCGGGCCCGCACAGCGCGCCCGAACCCCATAGCAGAGTGTGCACCCCAGCCAGGGCGGCGGGCTGGAGCGGGACCCGGGTCAGGTCCCCAGCGAGGACGCGGACCCCGCCCGCCTGCGTCCCGGAGCCCGCCACCAAACTCCGGCACACAAAACCCCCGAGCCGCGCGCGCCAACTCTCCCGGGACCCGCGCGCGGGACGGGGGCGGCCGGGCGGGAACCCCGACCCCCGCCCAGGTGCGAGCGCGGCCCCTCACTCACTCGATGAAGTAGCTGGCGCCCTCCTCCGTGAAGCCCTCCTCCCAGCCGCGCGGCAGGTCTGCGGAAACGCGGAAAAGTCCAGTCAAACTCCGCGGCCGCGGCGCGCCCCCCGCCCGCCCCGCGCCCGCCGCCCCCGGCCCCGGCCCCCGCCCCGGCCCACCTGAGCGGATCATGTGGCCCGAGTTGACCGGCTCGCCGGTGCGCGGGTGCAGCCACGTCGTGCAGCGGAGCTGGTCGCTGCGGGGAGGAAGGTGCACCTGTTAGCGCCGCTCCGCGCCGGCCGCCGCCCCCGCCCGCGCCCGCGCCCGCGCCCACCCTCCGGCCCGCGCCGCACTTGATGAAGAAGACGCGGCCGTCCCTGCACACGCCGTACGACCAGTGCTCAGGTAAGGTGTCCCGCCCGCCCGCCGCCGCCGCCGCCATGTTCGCCGAGCGCTGAGCCGCCGCGGCCGGGGAGGGAGGGAGGGAGGGAGACGGGGGGCAGGGGCAGGGCAGGGCAGGGGCGGTGCGCGGGCCCGCGGCGAACCCCGCTCCGCGCCGCGCCCGCTCCTCCCGTCCGCGGACGCGCTGCCGCCCGAGCCCGAGCCCGAGTCCGCCGCCCTGGCCGGCCCGAGCGCGGGCAGCGGCCTTTGTCCCCGCGCTCCCCGCCCCCCGCGGCGCCCCTTGGCCCCGGAGGCCCGAGACCCGGCGGGCGGGCGGGGGTGCGGGCCACAGACGCGGGGCGCCGCGCCCCCGAACGCCAGGACGCCCGCCCGAGCCCCACGCAGGACTTCCCTCCCCGGAGCGGTACTTTCTGAACCAAGGAACACCACGCAGGTGACTGCCATATTCCCAGCCTCCGTTCTTCCTCTGTAAAATAAAGTTAACAATAAAGTCTACGCCGGATCGCGGTGTAGACTAAGTGAAGGAACAATGGTGCGAAGTGCTGGACTGGACCCTGTGTGTGGTGGGTGCTCCGTGCGTGTCAGGCCGAGCCTGACTTCACGTCCCGGAGTTGGAAGCAGGCAGGTCCCCTCCCCTCCCCCGCCCACACCTGAAGTTGCAGGGGTTCGGCGCTCAATCCCCACAGGTAACAGAAGGAAGGGCTGCGCGTCCTGCGTCCTTGGAGGAGCAGGCCGCAGGTGGGGCCCGTAGCCGGGGCTCTGGAGGGCTCTTACATGACTGGCGCCTCCTCATATTCAGCTCTTTGCTTCTGACTCAGTTCCTGGGGGCCCTCCCCTGACTCCTCTGTTCAAAGGAGACTCCCTCCTTTCCCCTTCGCTCTATTCCATTACTTGCTTGCACTTAATAGACACTTTTATTAGTTGTGTGTTTATTGTCTTCTTTGTTGTGTATTAGCCCCCCAGAAACTGACGTGTCAGCCGGATGAGAGAGGGGCCTTGGTCTGCCTCATACGCTGCCATGCACCAGGTGCCTGGAATAGTGCATTCATATGCATTCATAAATGCTGGATGGATGGATGGATGGATGGATGGATGGATGGAAAACACAGACACCCTCACCCGCTGAGCACGGCCAGAGCAGGAAGCTGGGCTCTGGGCAACAGCCAGACCTAGCCTTGCAGGGACATTGGCGCTAGGTAGGACGAAGCTCACCTGAGAGTGAAACTGTATGGTGTGGGCACTAGTTACTAAGAAAGGCTCCCCAGACAGTTGGAATAGGCTAGACCCTGGATGATGATGGGTGAGGTTTCAGGGGGAAGGGCTCTCCCCAGGGGAGAGAGTGGAGAGCAGGCAGAGGTGTAGGAGGGATGTGGGATGTGGAGGAGATCATAAAGGAGCCAGAGAAGAGACATGGGCATTGGGGAAGGAAGTGGTTAAGAGTTAGAAGAGAGGGTTTGTGTAATTGCTGATGTCCCAAAACACCTGTTCAAGGGAGCCTCCTGCCTCTGAGGAAGTTCCTGGGGCAAATAAAAATAGGAAAATGGTGTTTTTGTTGGTAAACACTGATTTAAAACAATACCTTAAGTGGGCAAAGGATATGAACACACAGTTAACAGAAAAGTAATACAGTGGCATTTAGGCAAGTGAAAAGATATTTGGCCTTCTCGTAATGGGAAAAATGCAAGTCACAATTAAGGTGGAATTCAATTCTTTAGATGTCAGATTGGAAAAGATACGTGTTGTGGAGAAAGACATTCTTGTTCATTGTTGGTGGTGCTATAAAAGGTATTGAAGGCAATTTGGCAGCAACTTTTACAACTTAAATATATGTACCTTTGACCTAGCAATTCCACTACCAAAATGTACCCTACATTAGTCCTCACATGGGCATAAAAACTGTACTGGAGGATTCACTGCAGCATTATCAGTAATTACAAAAGACTGGAGACCACTTAAATGGCTATCAAAAAGAACAAGTTGATGGAATTATGGTATACTCCTCAATGGAATGCCATGCAGCTCTTAAAAAGAATGAATTAAAGCTGGGTATGGTGGTGCATGCCTGTAATCCCAGTACTTGGGAGGCTGAGACAGAAGGATCACAGATTCAAGGCCAGCCTAAGCAAATTAGTGAAACCTAAGCAAATTAGTTTCACTAATTTGCTTAGGCTCAAAATGAAAAATAAAATAGGGCTGGGGGTGTAGCTCAGAGATGGAAGGACCCTGGGTTCAGTTCCAATGCCACACATACACAAAAAGAATGAACTAGACCTCTATGTATTGACATGGGATGATTCCTAAGATAGTAAATGAAAAGGCAAGGTGCAAATATATTAATATATATAGTCTGTAGATTAAGCAAAGAAATGCTTCTGAGAAGGGAAACTGAATGGAATAATAGGTTACTTTTCCTTACACTCCTTTCTATCCTGTTTGATATACTGACCATTGAAAAATAAATGTATATTTAAATATAAAATAACGGTTTATCAGTAAATCCAATAAGGAGATCCATGAAATTATCTCAATAAATGTCAAAAGATGTATTTGATAAAATCCAATATGCATAACTAATTTTTAAAATTATGTGTGGTTGGGGTGTAGCTTAGTGGTAGAGAACTTGCCTAGCACGTGAGAGGCCCTAGGTTCAACCCGCAGCACTGCAAAAGAAAAAGAAGAATCTTAAAATGAGTAGTAACAATATTAGATACTGGTGAATATATAAGAAACTATAGCACCGGGCATGGTGGCGCACGCTTGTAATCCCAATACTTTGGGAGGCAAAGACCGGAGGATCCGGGTTCGCAGCCAGCCTCAGCTACTTAGTGAGGCCCTCCACAACTTTGTGAGACCGGTTTCAAAATAAAGAATAAAAAATAGGGCCAGGGGTGTAGCTTGGAGGTAAAATGCCCCTGGGTTCAATCCCCGGTACCGCAAAAAAAAAAAAAAAAAAGCAAGAAACTGTATCTCAGCTTTGCTAATGGTAATATAAAGTGGTACAGCCACTCTGGAAAATAGTTTGGCCATTTCTTAAAGTTTATAAAAAGATTTTTATTAAAAAAAAATATCAGCTGGAGCCGGGCATGGTGTCACATGCTTGTAATCCCAGTACTTGGGAGGCTGAGACAGGAGGATTGCAGGTTGGTGGCTAGCCTCAGCTACTTAGTGAGGCCCTCTGCAACTTAGTGAGACCCTGTTTCAAAATAAAGAATGAAAAAAAAATAGGGCTGGGGGTGTAGCTGGGAGGTAGAATACCCCTGAGTTCAATCCCCAGTACCGCAAAAAAAAAAAAAAATCAGCTGGGCACGGTGGTACATGCCTGTAATCCTAGTACTTGCAAGGCTGAGACAGGAGGAACGCAGGCCTTAGTGAGGCCCTCCGCAACTTCATGAGACCCAGTTTCAAAATAAAGTATAAAAAATAGGGCCGGGTGTGTAGCGTGGAGGTAGAACGCCCCTGGGTTCAATGCCCAGTACCGCAAAAAAAAAAAAGTAATAAAATAAAACAGGGCTGGGGGTATAGCTAAGAGGCATATGTCCCTGGGTTCAAACCCCCCCCACACACACACACACTTTTTTAAAATTTAATTTGTGTGTGTGTGTGTGTGTGTGTGTGTGTGTGTTACCGGAGATTGAACCACCAGGAGCATTCTACCTCTGAGCTACACCCCCAACCTATTTTATTCTTTATTTTGAAACAGGGTCTCACTGAGTTGCACAGGGCCTGACAAGTTGCTGAGGCTGGCCTTGAACCTGCAATCCTCCTGCAATCTCAGCCTCCCAAATACTGAGATTGCCAGCATGCACCACCATGCCCGGCTACATACATACTTTATAACAGCTAGGTGCAGGAGGATTGCAAGGTTCAGGCCAGCCTGGACAATTTAGTAAAACCCTTAAAAAAAAAAAAAGTCTGGCGTGGTGGTGCACACTTGTAATCCCAGTACTTGGGAGGCTGAGACCAGAGGATCACAGGTTGGAGGACAGCCTAAGCAAGTAGTGAGACTCTCATCAACGTAGGGAAGACCCTGTTTCCAAATAAGAAATAAAATCAGGCTGGGGGTATAGCTCGAAGGTAGAATGCCTCTGGGTTCAATCCCTAGTACCACCATTAAAAAAAAAAAAATAAAAGCCTAGCTGGCAGGGATGAGTCAGTGGTATATAGCTCAGTGGTATTGTGTTTACCTAGCTAGCATGTATGAGGCTCTTGGTTCAATCCTCAGTACTGCAAAAAATAGAAAAAAAAATTCAGTGATGGAAAACTGATTAGTGGTTGCCAGGGGTTAGGGATGGTGATTCAGAGGGAGAAGATATTATAAAGGAATAGAATGAGCCGGGTGTGGTGGTGCACGCCTGTAATCCCAGTCCTTGGGAGGCTGAGACAGGAGAATTGCAGGTTCAAAGGCAACCTCAGCTACTTAGCCCTCTGCCACTTAGCGAGACCCTGTTTCAAAATAAATAATAAAATGGGCCGGGGGTATAGCTCAGAGGTAGAACGCCCCTGGGTTTAATCCCCAGTACCACACACACACACAAAAAGGAATAGAATGAGGGGGATCTTTGTAATGATTCTGTATCTTAATTGTAATCTTAGATACACAAATTGACGCTCTTGATAAAAATATCAGAAGTACAGAACTACAAATTGACATTCATGAGAAAATGACTTAGAAGTATATAGGTGCCAGGCATGGTGGTGCATGCCTGTAACTGCAGCACTTGGGAGGCTGAGACAGGATGATTGCAGGTTCAAAGCCAGCCTCAGCAATTTAGTGAGACCCTGTTTCCAAATAAAAAATGAAATAGGTTCGAAGGCAGCCTCAGCAACTTAGCCAGGCCCTCTGCAACTTAGCGAGACCCTGTTTCTATTCTATTTAGAATAGAATAGAATAGAATAGAATGTTATTCTCACTAATAGAATGTAATAGGATATTATATTTGCAGCCGGGCGTGGTGGCGCACACTTGTAATCCCAGTACTTGGGAGGCTGAGACCGGAGGATCAATGTTCGCGGCCAGCCTCAGCTACTTAGTGAGGCCCTCCGCAGCTTAGTAAGACCCTGTTTCAAAATAAAGAATAAAACATAGGGCTGGGGGTGTAGCTCGGAGGTAGAATGCCCCTGGGTTCAATCCCCAGTACTGTAAAAAAAGAAAAAAAAGAATATTATGTTTGCTATATACTAGAATATTATATCGCTAATATAATATCACTAATATTGCCCAGCACCCCCCAAAAAGTATATAGTTTTTGTTTATTGTGGGGGTTTTTTGGTGGTACTGGGGATTGAACCCAGGGGCATTCTACCTCTGAGCTACACCCCCAGCCCTATTTTTTATTCTTTATTTTGAAACAAGGTCTCACTAAGTTGCGGAGGCCTCACTAAGTAGCTGAGGCTGGTGAGGAGCCAGGATCCTCCGGTCTCACCCTCTCAAGTACTGGTATTACAGCCGGGCTTCCCCCAAAAGTATATAGATACATTGTACCAATGTCAATTTCTTGGTTTCCTATTTACTAGTTATATAAAATGTAACCACTGGTGGAAATTGAGTGAAAAGGTAAACAGGGACCTTTCTACTATCTTGTAAAGTTCTGCAAACTTGTAATTATCTCAAAATAAAAAAATTTAAACAATGTGCTAGAGAATTACAAATAACCAAATGTTTCTTTCATTTTGTTTTATTTTGTTTTGGTAATGGGGATTGAAACCAGGAGCATTCTACCTCTGAGCTACACCTCCAGCCCTTTTTATTTATTTTGAAACAGGGTCTCACTAAGTGCTAAATTGCTAAAACGGGCCTCCAACCTGTAATCCTCTTGCCTCAGTCTCCCAAGTACTGGGATTATAGGCATGTGCCTCCACACCCAGCCGAATGTTTCTTTTGAGAGTATCTCTCTCTCAGACATACACAAACTGTTCCTTTACAATGACACATTAGAGACATTTCCACCAAAAAACAAAACATGTAGTTGCGCAGGCCTGTAATCCCAGTACTTGGGAGGCTGAGTCAGGAGGATGGCAAGTTCAAGCTTTGGCAACTTAGCAAAAGCCTGTCTCAAAATAAAAAACAAAAAGGGGCAGGATGTATAGCTCAGTGGTAGAGCACCCCTATAATTGGTTCAATCCCAGTGCCACAAAAACAAAACAAAACAAATAGAATAAATATATTTATTACTGATACTATTACTTAATATTATTTTAGAAGTTCTTACCAATATGATAAGACCTAGAATGGAAGTAAAAGACCTAAAACTATTGGGAGGAAATAAGATTATTTTTTTGCAGACAATATGATATAATGCCTTAAAATGTAGAGAACAAAAAAATAAAAATAAAATGTGGAGAACAACCCCAAACTCTTAGAATTAATAAGGGAATTCAGAACCAAGATAATATCACAGAATCAAGATCCCAATAACAAGTTAGTGGATTCTCTCCACCCTCTTTATAATAGTAGCAAATATATCGATTTAGGAATAACTCAAATAAAACATTGTGTAAACCTATATGATGAAAACCTCAAGACTTTACAGAGATAGCAAACCTTATGACAACTTTGCTTTGTATTTAAATTTGTAAATGTAAAAGTAGCAGTAAAACAATATTTATACTCTAAGATTTAGAAATTCTTGCAATTACTACTAACATAATCCAGTAAATTGTTAGCAAATATATTTATATTTTATATTCTAGCACTGCGTGCATACAGTATCCATAGCTATATGAATGACAGCTAGTTTGCAATGTCTGAATTGATACATTCTCTATGTATAAAATGCACACCAGGGCGTGGTGGTGCACGCTTGTAATCCCAGCACTTGGGAGGCTGAGACAGGAGGATCCAGGTTCGCGGCCAGCCTCAGCTACTTAGTGAGGCCCTTTGCAACTTAGTGAGACCCTGTTTCAAAATAAAGAATAAAAAAATAGGACTGGGGGTATAGCTCAGAGGTAGAATGCCCCTGGGTTCAATCCCCAATACTGCAAAATAAATAAATAAAATAAAATAAAATACACACCAGATTTTGAAGACTTGGTATGAAATAAAATGTGAAAGTATCCCATTTATAATTGTTTATATTATTACATGTTCAAACAATATTTTAGATATATTGTGAGAATGTAAAGTATATTAAGGTTGTGGTTATTACAAATTAAAGTAATAAATGTTGGCTCGCTTTGGTTGCTCACATTATATTTCTGTTGAACAGTAATATTGTAGCTTTTTCATATCATTCTTTTGTGTAACTATAGACCTTACTGTCCATTAGAATTACCTGAGAGCTTTAAAAAAGAGTGCTGAGGCTCTACCCTCAAGCAATGTAATTGGTGTTGGGTGACACCCGTGTTATTTAAATCTCCCCAGGTGGTTCTAATGTACACCTACAGGTAATAACCACCACCATCAACCCCAAGCTATCGGGCTATAGAGAATTCTTTTTCATGTTTTTCTTTCCATATAATTAAGGGGAGACACTCTATAGGCTAAGAAGTAACATTTAAATCTGGGTTCAAAGATGGTGTTCCAGTTCCATTCTGGATTGATGGTTCCTGTAATTGATTGAAACAAGATGTGAATTTGTCCCAGCCCATTGCCTGGTCATGGAAAAATTCCCCATTAAAACAAAACAAAAAACATAGCAGGTTTTTTTAAATTTTATATGATCCTCAGTTGAGTTCACTTAATGATATTTAAGCTGCTCCTGGGAGGGAGGAATTGGGGTTTATGATGAATTTAAGATATAAGAAGTTTGTGTCCTTTCTCCTTTCTGATTATAACATCTCTAGAGGATAGAGGGCAGGACAAGAGTTTTTGTCCCCATTTTTAAATATTTTATTTTGTTTTTGGTATGTCCAAAAACAGTTCAACTGGGGGGTTGAACTCAGGGACATTCACCTCCAAGCTACACCCCCGGGCATTTTTATTTTTTTCTTTGGAACAGGGTTTCGCTAAGTTGCTTGACACCAGCCTTGAACCTGCAATCCTCCTGTCTCAGCCTCCCAATTATTGGGATTACAGGCATGCGCCGCCATGCCCAGCACTTGTCCCCATTTTCAGAGGAGGATACTGAGACTCCCTGAGGACAAGCGGGTTGTCTCAGATCATGGGGCTAGTTATGTAAATACCCATGTCCTGGCACCTGCCCAGGGCCCTTTCCTATCTAATTATCAGGACAAATCGCCAGCTGCGAAAAGAGGAGCTTTCTGTCCAGAAGCTCTTTTCTCGGTCAGCTCTGGTAAAGAACTTTATTTTACACTAGATGGTCCTGCTGATGTACTTGGCACTGATCTATGAGCATAAATGCAAAATAATCCATGTTCAAAGATTAATCAAAATGTGGTTCAGTCAACCAAGCAAATGCCCAAGAATTTTCAGCTTCCAGGTAAGCAATAATTCATTACTATCCTGTAAAAAGTCTCCTTTACTATCCAGGAGTAAACATGGCTTGAAGGAAGAGCATGGGCTTTGGGGCCAGACAGGCCTGAGTGTGACCGGGTGCTGCCCCTCACAAAGCTGTGTGACCTTGGGTGTGCCACTTTTCTTTATTCAGCACCTGTTGGTAGTACACATTACAGAATCCTAGAGCTCTGATGGACCACACAGCATAGTCCCCACCCTCAGGAGTCCTCAGAATCTAGGAGAAATGGGTCCTTTACCAGGAGAGAAGAGCTGCCCATGTGATACCCTAACCCCTCCCCAAACATTTTGATGTGTTTCCTCCAAGCGAGGACATTCTCCTATATAAATAACCACAGTACAACCATCAAAAGTCAAAATCAGCTGGGCACGGTGGCGCACACTTGTAATCCCAGTACTTGGGAGGCTGAGATAGGAGGATCCGGGTTCGCGGCCAGCCTCAACTACTTAGTGAGGCCCTCTGCAACTTAGTGAGACCTTGTTTCAAAATAAAGAATAAAAAATAGGCCCTGTAGCTCAGGTGTAGCTCAGAGGTAGAATGCCCCTGGGTTCAATCCCCAGTACCGCAAAAAAAAAAAAATCAAAATCAGAAATTAATATTGCCATAGAGCTACCATCTAATCTTCAAGCCCTATTCAGGTTTCCCTACTTATTGTCCCAATGTCTTTTCTAGAAAAATGATTCCATTCAGGATCATGGAATACATTTAGTTGTCATATCTCTTTAGTCTTTAGTCTGTAACAGTTCCTGATGGCTTTTAGAATCCTGACACTTTAAAAAATTATAGAACAGTTATTTTGTAAAATGTCCCACATTTTTTTGGTTTGTCTGATGTTTCCTTGTGATCAGGTTTAGCTTCCACATCTTTGGCAGAAACGTCGCAGAAGCGCTGCTGTATCCTTCTCGGTGCCTCTATCAGGCGACGCGGTTGGGGCCCAGCCCGCTCACAGGTGACATCCACTTTGATCACTTTGTTAAGGGGGCTTCTGTCAGCCTTCTCTGCCAGTGTTACTCACTTCCCCTTTGTATTTTGCAAAATAAGTATTTTACAAGGAGGTGCTTTAACACTATGTAAATAACCCATTCCTCATCAAATATTCAATGACCCATTTATTCATATCTGTAGATATTTGCAGTTTTCTACCTGATTCAACGAGTTCTATTCTGTTACTGTTATTATTTTGATATACCGTTTTCCCCAAATATGACCAACGCAAGCCCTCAGAGCTGGCTTCTATCCATTGACAGCGTCCCTGTCATTCTTTTGAGTACTTCCTTGCTTTTTGGCATAATAAGATGCCAGGCCAGCCAGGTACAGTGGCACGTGCCTGCAGGCCCAGCTACTCCAGAGGCTGAGGCAGGAGGGTCACTTGAGTCCAGGAGTTCAGGGCCAGCCTGGGCAAGATAGCGAGAGCCCATCTCTTAAAAAAAAGAAAAGAAAAGAAAAGAAAACAAGAAGAAGGAAAGAAAGGAGAAAAGAAAAACCAAAAAATGTGTCTCAAGCTCATCTTCTCAGATCCAGCCCTTTCTCCAAGGAGCCCCAGTTCCTTTTCTTGGAGAATCTTGTTTAGAAACAAAGATCTGGGTGCTACATTTGCTCATTGCTGTTCAGATGTTGCTATTCAAATACCAGGTCCTTCAGTGGACAGAGGTCTATACACATTTATATCTATAATTATTTCTATATTTACATATAGATATATAGGTGAAAACCTCACGTTCACACCAATACCTCCAATTCTTTTTTTTAGTACTGAGGATTGAACCCAGAGGTATTCTACCTCTGAGCTATGTCCCCTAGCTCTTTTAATTTTTTATATATATTTTTTTTTATTTTGAAACAGGGTCTCACTAAGTTGCTGAGGCTGGCTCCAAACCTGCAATCCTCCTGTCTCAGCCTCCCAAATACTGGGATTACAGGTGTGCGCCACCACACCTGGCTATGGAGAACGACTTTGAAATTGCTATCTTCCTGACTCAGCCTCCTAAGGAGGTGGGATTACAGGTGTGCACCACCCCGCTGGTGGGGCCACCCTCTTGATTGGGCACTCCCCTTATCCCACTTGGGTTCCAACTCCCCAAGCTGGGCCCCCCTTTCAGGAACACCCTCCTCACCCTGCTTCGTCTCTTTGATACCCAGCTCTTGACCAAGGAGGCTTCCCTTCTTCTCCCCACTCCTCCACACATGAACAGCCAACATATGCCTGCCTTCTCACACCTCCCGAATGGCTTTTAGACTTTTTTTTCTGTGTGTGTGGTACCGGGGATTGAACCCAGGGGCATTCTACCTGGGTTCCCCGCTACACCCCCGGCCCTATTTTTTTATACTTTATTTTGAAACCGGGTCTCATGAAGTTGCGGAGGGCCTCACTAAGTAGAGAGAGAGAGAGACAGGGGGAGAGAGAGACAGAGAGAGAACTGAGGCTGGCCGCGAACCCTGATCCTCCGGTCTCCACCTCCCAAAGTACTGGGATTACAAGTGTGCACCACCATGCCCGGCTAGACTTTTTTTTTTTCCTTCAGGAAGGGAAAAGTAAAGTTAAGAGCCCGCAACACTTCTTAATAGGAACCCTGTTGTCCCTTCTCCTCCTATTATATCACTAAGCTTCTCAGATTCACATAAATATGCAAACCCACACATCTGACATGCTGTATAAAATTCTTAGACTAGCCAGGCATGGTGGCACATGCCTGTAATCCCAGTACTTGGGAGGCTGAGACAGGGGGATTGCAGGTTTGAGAACAGCTTCA